>JAVJIF010034490.1:0-101393 GCA_038442645.1 Agave tequilana
AATTCTTTACTTTTACTGTTGAAGAGTGCTGGAGGCAAGGTACGTGTTTGCATTGCATTTAGACTAGGACAAAACTCCTTGCTTGATTTTCTTGCTTTGAGTGTATCCTAGCTATATTTCTTGTACACTTGCACAATTCAATTCTAAGGGCATACCCGTTAAATAAGATAAGGTAGGGGATGTCATTACCCTTTCCTTAGCCCGAAAATCATTTTCCAAGCACTCACTAACCCAAGCCTGATTTAATAAAAAGTAGACGTTGGCCCTAGGGACATCTCGGACTCACTTAGGAGATTATCCTAAGGGGGAAAAGTGTTGGAACTTAACTCTTGCAAAATCGGTGTCTAGGAAAGGGGTTGAGGGCCGAAAGCCCGAAGGTTGCTGGTTACTTTAATTAAGGAACGTCTTCGGACGGAAAACCTCCACCAACCTTACCCTTCCCTGGCTGATTAGCTTGTGGTTAGAGTCTGCACTAAACCTCCCGTGGACGGTCTATTTGTTAGGAGTCGTCTAGGTCTAAGTCTACCCTAACTTAGGTTAGAATTTTCTTTCTTTCTTTGTTTGTTTGTTTGTTTGATTTTGTTTTGTGATTGTGTGATATGGCTTACAATTACAATTCTTTCCATCCATATGTCACACACACTCCCTATTCGGATAATTCCAACCCGGTGTTTTATAATATGCACCAACCACATACACCGGGTTGGCCTTATCCGAATCAATACGACCCATACACCCCATCTAATGATTATAATGTCCAAAATAATTTCAACTTTCATCGAGTCATTGGGGATTCACTTACCCCGAGTCAAATTTTCAAAATCCTTGTCCATTATATTCACCTTGTCCACAATATTCATTTCCCGAGTCCACGTCATACACTCCTTTTTCTGAGCCTCCATTTGAAGACAAATCTGACTTATTAAGGAGTTTAGAAACTAATTTACAGAGAGCTGAGCAAACACTTCCAGAACCATTTCCCTCTCCAGTTCCACAGTATTTTCAAGAGTCTTACTCAGTTCCACCATTTCCTAATGAACAACCATTTGTCATGGAAACGAGTAAAGATTTCTTGTGTGAGTCCACTCTTCCATCACCACACATTTTTGACTCACACTATTCACAAACTTTCCAAAGTCAAGATTCCTATACTCCCATTCTAGAACAATCATTTGAAGATACATCAATTCTAGAAAAGAGTATAGACATCTTACAAGAGTCTATGTTACAATATCAAAAATCACATGCCAAGTCTATCAATAGTGTGAAAGAACAATTGGATAACCTTCTTAGGAAGAGAGGAAACTCTATCCTATCAACATTTGACTAATCCAGTTATACCACACTCTATTGATATGACTCAAGACTCTTGTCATCTTGGAAATCAAGATTCAATTTCAGCACACTCACCTGAACTTGTCCAAACTTCAGATCCAATTGATACATTGGCAAGTTTTTCATTTCCAAACTTGAACTTGTCCAAAATTCAAATCCCTTGACATTTTGGCAAGTTTCTCATTTCCTAAAAATGAACTTGTCCACACTTCTGATCCAATTGACAATTGGCAAGTTTTCCTTTTTCTGAAATTGAACTGGAACATGATTTTGATCCTGACTTCCACTTGATGATTCCATATTACTTCCTGATTCAATCATGACTCTGGTGTCTTCACATAATTTCACTTCATTTCCCGAGTCAGTATTGGATCCATTTCTATCCATTGTGAAATTGAATCACCAATCTTTATGATCACATAGAACTTGGCCAATTCCATACTTCTGAAAATCCCATTGATAAATTGGCAAGTTCTCCACATTTTATTGAATTACATGAGGAATGTGATCTTTGTAGGCTGTCTAAAAATGACTAACAGACCAGCCATTAAGGAAGCAGAGTCTCAAGCTCTAGACGCGAGAAATCGATGCTCGCGTCTCAGCATTAAGACGCGTTGGCTCTACACCCGCGTCACAACGTTCAGACGCGTCGGCCCGAAGCCCGCGTCTCAGCATCAAGACGCGTCGGCCCGAAGCCCGTGTCTCAGCATCCAGACGTGAAGGCCCGAAGCTCGCGTCTCAAACTTCAAGGCGCGTTGGCTCGACGCCCGCGTCTCAAACTTCAAGGCGCGTTCGGCCCAACGCCGGCGTCTCAGTTGCAACTGCCCTGATTGCGGGGCCAGTCACCGCGCATGTAGCGGGTAGTGGCCCCTCATTCGGGAGCGTTTTCAGGAGGCACCTTCACCCCTGAGATCCCTATAAATAGCCTTGTTTGCTATGAAGAGAGGATCGGAGTTTTTTGGGGAGAAGGGAGAGAACCTTGAGAGGATCGAGCTTGGCAGAAGATCGGAGTTTTGAAGAGAGAGAGAGCTTTGAGATAGGGCATCATCAAAATCGATCGAATCCAGGCAGGAGGATCATCAAGAGAGAAGCACGACTCTTCAGCGAGCTTACTGAGTACTAGCCGCTCTTCGCCTACCTCCTCTTTGAGAGTTTTGTAGACGGAGCTGAGTTACTCTTTCTACCGATCGAAGAGAAGACCCCCGACGGTCCAGGACGGTCATCTGGTCAACGGAGAACAAGATTCACTCTCCATCGCCACACGAAGAACCCAGCTTTAAACAAAGGGAAGATTCAGACATCCTCCCTCCCTTGTAACTGGAAAAGAGGGAAGAGTAGTTCTTTTGGTTGTAATCGTTTCGCTTGAATCAAGGAAATCTTTTACAGCTAAAACCACTTTCTCCGACCACCAAAGTTTTCCGGCCCCTACAAGAGATGGCGACTCCGCTGGGGACTACCTTCGTTACTGACGAGCGCACCGTGGTGCAAGATGACGTTCTCCGTAAGGGGAAAATGGTCGAATCCCTCGTCGTCGAGTTCGACCAGGCGAAGTATGAAGAGTTCCTCTCTTCTGGCTCCAAGAGCCCAAAGACCCGCGTCTGCCGCAGGGTCTCAAGTGGACAGCCCCCTGAAGCCCAATCTGAGGCTCTGTCGGGTGCTCCTGCTGCCACTGTGCCAAGTTTGGTTCACGCGCCGACGCCTCCCAGAAGGCCCGCGTAACCTCAGACACCTCTGCTGCGATCAACCGCGCCGCGCAGAACACACGCGCCAACGCCTCTCTGAAGGCCCGCGTGGTCCCCGGCACATCTACTGGTGCGATCGACCGTGTCGCACAGAACGCCCGCGTCAGCGTCTCTCAGGAGACCCGCGTGGCAAACACCCCTGGTTTTACAAACCAGGAAGTTGTGGCTTCTCTCTTCCTCCACGACGCAATCGGAATGCCGAGCGTCGACAGAGAAGACGCGCGCGTCAACACTCGGTCGGAACCGTTGGTTTTCTGACTGGGGTTGAACGCAGCGTACGATCCGATGCCTTGCCCGCACCTCGTCCAGTGCGAGAGGTCCGTGTTTGGCGACCCAAACGCGAGACTCCCCAAGTTGAGCCCTCTGAAGACCAACTTGCCAAACGCCGAAGCGAAGCTTCTGCGTCTTGTCAAACGCAGCAGGAAGCACGCGCCCATAGGCGTGGGGCCCAGCAGCCCACTCTCTCTCAAGTCTCTCTGCTCCAACGCAGCAGACAGCAACGCGAAAGTCGCGTCTCATATCAACAGAGACGCCAGACGCGCGTGACGCAGCCGCGACGCGACAGCCGCGTTTCTGAAACCTGTGTCCAGGCTGAACAGCACATGACTGTCTCCCGTCGTCGACGTTGCGAGACCAGTCTCTTTAATCCCCCTCCCACAGATTTGAGGGATTATTTGACAAGGAAGAGGAGTGCCAATCAGACCACTTCTCCATGCTGCTGTCAACAGCTCATCCAGATGCTCTCTGGATGCCATTGCGAGTCAGGCGTGCACCAGCCGTCTTTAATTAGACAGCTGACCCTGATTCCCCCATCAGCCAAGAGAAGACGCTCCCACAGGAGGAGAACCTTCTCAGATGTTGAATACCCGGAGCTTACTGCAAACATGACTAGCAGGAGTAAGGGGAAACAAATTGCAGTCAGCCCAGATGACTCCGAGTCTGACTCTGTACCGGAAGGAGTGTATCAACACACTCGCACCCGGACGGGGGCCATTCCCCCAATTGACTATAATGCCTTAGCCCGCGGCATTAGAACGGGTGATTCTCACTCTGCTGTAGTGGGGTCGCAAGCTTCAAACTCTTCCGTCGAGAAGGAGGCTTCCGCCTACATGGCGGCGACACTCCTGAGGAGACGACCAGGCGTTTAGAACAGACGCAGAAGCACCAGATGGATATAATCGCCTCTCAACAGAGATCCATTGACTCCCTCAAGCATATGCTCGAGAAATTGCTTGAAGAAAGAGCGAGATCTCCTCCTAGACGACCGAAGGGGAAAGGGAGAAAAGAGAGAGAAAGCCCACCCTCCGAATCTTCTGACGAGACACGACGATCTACTCGGATGTGTCCAAGCCCTCGTCGCAGGCAAGAAGCGACCAGACCCCGGGAAAGGCTCATGCTAAAAGAATGAGTCAACTGGAGCAGCGCCTCGAGGCCCTTACCAACCGTAAAGGCCTCCAGAAGCTGGAGTAGTCCGGCCCTATCCGGCCGAGTGGGACTTAGTCCCGTACCCTCCTAAGTTCAAGGCTCCAACTCTCCAAGCATTCGACGGGAAGGGGTCACCCAACCAGCACATCTACTACTTCAAATCCCAGACCGGGAATGTGGTAGATAACGATGCCATCCTGGCGCGACTGTTCATCGGCACCCTGAAAGGATTGGCCTTTGAATGGTTCATGAAGCTCCCCGAAGGTTCCATCAAGAACTGGGGCGACTTGGAGAAGCTGTTTCTAACACGCTTCTTCGAAGATGATTCGGAGGTCACAATGCCTACCCTTTTAGCTACAAAACAGCGAGAAAGGGAGAGTCCGTCAAGTCTTTTCGTAGAAAGATTTCGGAACATGGCACTCCGATGTCCAAGCGGCATGACCCAGGCCACCCTGGTGGAAACATGTCGCCATAATCTCCAAACCTCACTCCTTGCTCAAATAGGAGTTGCTGAAAGCCGCACCTGGAAACAATTAGTCCGCAAGGTGAACAGGCTGAGGAGATTGTCGCCCGCGTCAGAGCGGAAGAAGGCAAGCCCAGGCCAGAGAGGTCGACAAGGCGTGCACCAGACACATCCCTCCAAACCAAGCGGAAGGATAATTTGGCGACGGAGACCAAATCTCCCACCAAACCTCAAACAGGCAGGGCAAGTGGCTCTTCAAGCCAGCCACGCCCCAACAAGCAGTATTCCTTCAAGGAGGAACACGTCGATTCGCTCTTCAAGCTACTCAACAAGAGCAATCGACTGAAGCTCCCTGAAATTAGACGCCCGGAGGAGGTCGGCAAGACCGACAATCCCACCTACTGCTTATACCACAGGATGCTCGGACATCCTACCAAAAGCTGCTTGTCCTTAAGGACATCCTTCAAGCCCTGATTGACGCGGAGGTATTAAAACTCCGACCGGAGCAGAAGAAGATGACGGCCAACATGACGTCGATTCTCCAGTTTGGGACACGACCCCCGACACCCGTGGGGGTAATCTCTGTCCCGAAAGGAGAACTGAGGGTGGTCAACACAGACCCTCATCAGCAGCAGGAGAAAGGCTTGGTACCCGTCTTACACCTCGAGGGGAAATCATGTGGGTCCACCCTGACCTCGTCGACGAGCAGCAATGGACGACTGTGACCAACAGGAAGTCCAAAGGCAAAGGGAAGGCTTCATCTTGCCATGTGATATGCGCCTCTTCTCGAGAAGCGGACACTGATGTTCCCTCGCTGACTGACTCAGAAGAGGAAACAATAGTCCTGGCCGCAGAGCCCAGCCAACCTACGGCGGGGACCCGTTCAGGACAGGCATACTTGAAGCAGTACGGCGAGACATCAGCGGCTTCTCCGCACCAGCCGTGGAACCAGCCAAGCCCTCCTCTAAACAGCTTGGGGAGAAGCAGAAAGAAACTCGGTTTTCTCGAGTTCTTGCGAAAGGTGTAACAGAAGGATCCTCGACACCTTACCGCTTCGACGTCTTGGCTCAACTAGCCAACATCCCGGCACGCATTACCTTGTATGAGCTCCTGAGGCTATCAAAGTCAACCAGAGAGGCTCTACAAGAAGCTCTGGCAAATGCTGAGGTCTTTATGACCCGCGTGCCAAGGGAGGAAGATGAAGAGGATTGCCTCCACACCTCCCCAAATGCTCCCTGCATCACCTTCACAACAGATGACATGCAGGTTAAAGGGAAGCATGACCGACCCCTATACTTCACAGGGTATATTGGGTCATCCGAGGTGAACCGCATCCAGGTAGACCCAGGGTCCGCGCTGAGCATCATACCTCGCCGGGTTATGCAATTTCTAGGCATTCCTACCCATCGTCTGAGCCCTACCCAGACGACTATTTACGGGTTCAATGCCAACAGCTCCCGCCCGATGGGGAAGATCAAGCTCAAATGCCAGATCGGGAGCCTCAAGTCAGAAGTGACGTGTTACGTCATTGACGCGGACACTTCCTACAACCTGTTGCTGGGACGACCATGGATTCACCGCAATTCCATCGTTCCCTCTACTCTCCACCAAGTCATGAAATACATTGACGAGAGTGGACAGGTCCGAACGTTGATTGCCGAAAGGCATCCGTTTAAAGGGGTTGAAAATTATTTCACGGACTCCCTCTTATATCAGGATCCGGAGGAGACTAATGAAACCCCACAACCAGAGGAGCCAGACTCTGGTAATGAAGCTGACGTTGAGCCTGAGAAAGAAGAGTGCCTGTGGGAGTTGGAGCCCATTGTAAAGAGCACTAATAAGCTCGATGTTGATACCACCGACGATGCGGGTGGTTGGTACATTAATGAAGATTTAGACTTTGCGTATTTCCTGTGTATGTTTCCGATTCAATACCGTCGGATACCACTACGACATGGACGATGACCTCTGGTCGGCAATAGATGCCTTGACATCTTTGCATGTACCGGTGAAATCATCCTTCGGGACATACCAAGATAATGGTGACGCGCAAGAGTCTGTATTCATGGTTCCAGCCGGACGAAAAGGCCAAAGACCAATACTTTTTGGGCGAATCGCATCTGAACCTATGCCCCACGAAGAATCGGAAGGTGAGGATGAATCCCCTCAGTTCGATCATTATGAACCAAGAACGCTCAAGATGATGAAGCGCATGGGGTATGATCTAACCAACAGGCCTGGTTGAACTTGGAAAAGGAAGAAGAACACTGCTTCGATCCTTTGTACCGAAAGGGAAAACCCCTGATTACTATCATCGGACGCGCCGGGGGTTGGGCTATATATCAACTCCAGTGCCATCAGCCTCTGATTCGGAGAAACTGTCAAGTCATGACTGCTCATCAGACACGTCGTCGTGGGAATCAGATGTCAGTGTCGGCAACATCTTCAAAGGGCTTTCAGTAAACATGGTTTCGACAAGCCATCTGGAGGATGAAGATGAAGAAATGATCCAATCTGATACAGATCCTTGGATCAAACATTTGAATGCTCTTTGGGATATCCGCTTTGAACAGCGTGAACCACCCACAGAAGACAAGGTTGTTCAAGTCAACCTAGGAGATGAAGCCAATCCTAAACCCATCTTCATAAGTGACGGCCTGTCGCCTCCAGAGAAGAAGGATTTAATATCTCTTGTACAAGAGTATATAGATGTCTTCGCCTGGAATTATGAGGACATGCCTGGACTTGATCCTCAAGTGGCTATGCATCGCCTCAACATCAATCCGGACATGAAGCCTGTTAAACAAAAGCAGCGACGGTTCCGTCCAGAGACAATGGAGGCAATTCAATCAGAAGTCAAAAAGCTCATCGATTCCGGCTTCATCCGGAAGAACAACATCCCGACTGGGTAGCCAACGTCGTCCCCGTCGCCAAGAAGAACGGAAAGATCCGGATCTGCATCGACTTCCGTGATCTAAACGAGGCCTGCCCCAAAGACGAATTCCCATTGCCAATCACAGATGTCATGATTGACAATACTTGTGGATTCGAGCGAATGTCCTTTATGGACGGGTTCTCAGGATATAATCAAATTAAGATGTATCCCGATGACGAAAAGCACACCTCCTTCAGGACACCTCTAGGGGTATATTGCTACACCGTCATGCCCTTCGGTCTGAAAAATGCGGGGGCAACCTACCAAAGGGCCATGAATGCCATTTTCCATCGGCAGATACGCAAAACGGTGGAATGTTATGTCGACGACATTGCGGTAAAAAGCCGCACTAAAGGTGATCACATAGCAGACCTGAGGGTGGTCTTCGACATCATGCGGGCTCATCAATTGAAGATGAACCCCACCAAGTCCTTCCTGGGGGTAGCCAGTGGCAAATTCCTAGGGTTTGTCGTGACTTCCACAGGAATCCATTTGGATCCGGAGAAAGTCCGCGCTATCCAAGAGATGCAACCCCCCAGAAGCCTCAAGGAGCTCAGAGGACTACAAGGACGATTGGCATACATCCGCAGATTCATTTCAAATCTCTCCGGGAGATGCCAACCCTTCGCTAAGCTAATGAAGAAGGGCGTTTCGTTCATTTGGAACGACGCTTGCCAGCAAGCATTTGAGGAGATCAAGCACTACCTCACCCAACCACCAGTCCTGGCAGCTCCGGTATCCGGAAAGCCTTTCCTGGTGTACGTCCGATCAATGGATCATTCGTTGGGAGCTCTACTAGCTCAGAATGATGACCAGGGGCGAGAACAAGCAATCTACTACCTAAGTAGAACGATGATCGGAGCCGAACATCGGTACAACCCGATCGAGAAGGAATGTTTGGCACTGGTGTTCGCCATTCAGAAAATGCGACACTATCTGGTGGGCCAAACCATATAAATGTCATATCCAAAGTCAACCCCCTGAGGTTACTTATGACAAAGCCTTCTTCACTAAATGGCCGGCTGGCAAAATGGGCCATATTGCTATCACAATATGAGATGCATTTTTTGCCACAAAAGGCTATTAAGGGACAAGCGGTGGCGGACTTCTTAGCTGAACACCCAGATCCCAGGGCAGCCAAACTCTACGAGGATCTCCCAGACGAGGTCGCCGAAGCCTGCCTGACCCAGACATTGTTCGAAGGACAAGTATGGCAACTTTTCTTCGATGGCGCATCAAGAACAAGCTCTAAGGGACATACAGTTGCGGGGGTAGGAGTAGTACTCGTCTCCCCACAAAATTACGTGATTCCCCGAGCTATCTCGTTAACCGAGCCCTGTTCCAACAATGTGGCGGAATACAACGCTCTTTTGATTGGGATGCAATTCGCCGATGAGATTGGCGTTAAAAATCTCGAGGCATACGGTGATTCTAAACTCATCGTCAGCCAAGTTCGCGGAGAGTATGAGGTCAGGCATGAAGATCTAGTACCCTACTACAACGCGACAATCCACATGGCCGAGAGGTTTTCAAACTTCTACATCGACCATGTACCGCGCAAGCAAAATGCGCATGCAGATGCACTTGCATCCCTTGCTGCCTCCTTAGCTCTTCCAGCTGGAGCAATGGAGAAGGTATTCGTCTATAGCCACGACCTATACTGCCCAAAAAGTCCCCTCGGAGACTACCAGAGGTCAACGGGAGATCGTCGCGGTAAGGAAACACTTGAAGTGTCGACCGATCCAGAGCTTAAAGACTGGCGATTCCCCTACATTGATTTTGTCTTGTACGGCATCTTGCCCGAAGACACCAGGGGAGGGGCTGCCATCCGAAGGAAAGCCTCCAAATTCTACTACAATGCGATTTCGCGAACATTGTATCGTAGATCGCATGACGGGATCTTACTCCGGTGCCTCTCATCAAAAGAAGCCCATGAAGTGTTGAAAGAAGCCCACGATGGTACGTGTGGAGCTCATCAACCTGGCCCGAAGCTGGCAAACCGACTCCAAAGATTGGGTTACTACTGGCCAAGATGGTTGCCGATGCTGTTGCCTATGCCAAAAGATGTCACGCCTGTCAAATACATGGCGATTTCATCCATCAATCACCAGGATACCTCCACTCTACGACCTCTACCTGGCCGTTCAAAATGTGGGGGATGGACGTGGTTGGTCCTATCAGCCCACCATCATCAAAGGGACATCGGTTCATCCTAGCGATAACCGATTACTTCTCAAAGTGGGCCGAAGCTATCCCTTTGAAAGAGGTGAAATCTTCTAACGTGATCAAGTTCGTGAAACATCACGTTATTTACCGCTTCGGTGTGCCTCGGCGGATTGTCCATGACAATGGACCCCAGTTCATCAGCCAGGCTTTTCAGAGATTCTGCGCCAAGTTCAGAATCCAGAGTGTGTCATCAACGGCATACTATCCGCCCGCTAACGGCCTCGCAGAAGCTTTCAATAAGACTATTGGCAAGCTTCTCAAGAAATTCGTCTCGAAAAGTCAACGAGACTGGGACGATAAGTTGGGCGAATGCTTATGGGCCTATCGCACGACTGTGCGAACCCCAACTAAAGCCACGCCATTTTCCTTGGTGTAGGATGCGAAGCCGTCCTTCCACTGGAAATCCAAATTCCATCTCTTCGCGTCGCCTGACAGCGGAAATGACAACAGAGGAGAAGCATCGACAGCGACTCCAAGAATTGGAAGCCTTGGACGACAAGCGTCTTCAGGCCCAACAACAAATCGAGCTTTACCAAGCCCGTATCACCAGAGCCTTCAACAAGAAAGTCAAATCGCGAACTTTCAAGAAGGGCGACCTCGTCTTAGCCGTCCGAAGACCCATGGTCATGACGCACAAGACGAAAGGAAAATTCCAACCCAAATGGGAAGGACCGTTTGTAGTAGAGTCAGTCTACTCAAATGGATCGTATCGCCTCATAACCTCAAATGGCGATACACTCATGATGCCAATCAATGGCAAATTCCTGAAGAAATACTATCCCTAGATGGCATTCTTCCACCGATCAAGTTAAAAGTACACCTCTGATCAAACATCCGACGCCCTCGACGGCTAAGGATAGAAGAACATGTTGGCTTTTAAGTCCAACATAAGTCTTCGACAACTCATCATGCTGAGGGGAATAGCATGGCTAGCCCAACTCAAACGGTAATTGGTAAAGGCATGACAAACCCGTTGACAGCTGAGGATTTGCTAAAAATCCTAAGGGACACGTCCCCAGTTGATCCGACGCCTCCGACGGCTAAGGATAGAAGAAAATGTTGGCTTTTAAGTCCAACATAAGTCTTCGACAACTCATCATGCTGAGGGGAATAGCATGGCTAGCCCAACTCAAACGGTAGTTGGTAAAGGCACCTCAAATCCGTTGACAGCTGAGGGTTTGCTAAAATCCTAAGTGGACTAAGTGGACTTTCCACTCTTCCCTCCAAAAATCCCTTACCAATTCTCATCCATAGGATGGTAGGACCACAAAATGCAATCATTACCATGTTAACACTATACCTCTGGTAATGAATACTCTTTGTCGAGTACAAACCTGGCTTGTTAACTCTGCATAGAGTAACAAACTCTCAAATTTGCCAAGTTAACACTATACCTCTGGCACCTCAAATTCCACTTGTCAATTCTCATCAATAGAATGACAGGTCCTCAAATTGCTCCTATCGCAAGCAAATCCTTGTCAAGTTAATATCACACCTCTGACAAAACTACTGTTTAAAGTTAACATTACACCTCTAAGCAGTACATCGAGTGCCTGTCAAGTTAATATCACACCTCTGATAGTCACCTTCTTCAGACTTCCATATCGAAGCTGAAATAGACGATGCCAAGTTAACACTACACTTCCAGCATCCGAGTCATTGCTAAGTTCAACAATACACCTATGGCTATGACCTTTCCTCGACTTCCTTGTCCAAGCCGAGATGAACGATGCCAAGTTAACACTACACTTCCAGCATCCGAGTCATTGCTAAGTTCAACAATACACCTATGGCTATGACCTTTCCTTGACTTCTTTAAGCCAAGACGACTAATGCCAAGTTCAACATTACACCTCTAGCATTTCTATCACTGTTAAGTTAAACATCACACCTATGACAGTGACACCCTCAGTTTTCCCAAATAAAACTGAGATGCTGATGAGTTAGGTTAATATCACACCTCTAACTCACATCCTTGTCAAGTTAATATTACACTTCTGACAAGACTACTTCTAAACCGTTAAGTTAATATCACACCTCTAACGGTAAAAATCTTACTAGATTCCCCACGAGTCTAGTTTCATTTGATATTCTCCCCAACCGAGTATCAAATTCATTCTGGAGGCAGTGTTGGTTAACATTACACCAATAAACAATGCTTCCATCAAAATCCCCAGCTGATCTTAAATCAAGTTAATCCCAAAAACTTGATAAAAGTTCACTTCTCTGGGGGTACGCGCTCACTCGTCACTTTCTTTTATAAAGTGGCGGGGTCCACCAAAATTATTCTTTGGCTTCTAAAACAAAACGTTCAAGACAACAGAAAGAAGCAAAAAGAAAAGTGTCACTTTTATTCATATCCAAACACATGAAAGTGATACAAAACGCTCTCTTATACAATAAGATTGAGTGTTACAATTAAGGAGTACAAAGAAGTCCCTCTCTCTCTCTGAGGCCGTACTCACTCCTTGAAACTGCATCTGATCCCAGGTGCACAATTGGAGCGGTTGCACTTTGATGCGTGACGCCAACTTCGAAAGCGCCCTAGCTGACCAAGCCAAGAGCAATGGTGTTCTTGAGGTCCAGTGGCAATAGAAGGCTCCAGCAGGCAATTGCGAGAAGTCATCCCGCCCAGCGACATCCGTGAACAGCTCCCCGGGGCTGCACCTTGAACCTCTGGAAAGCAGCGGTTGAGCTGGTAGTTGGCGGCACAGGAAAGACGCTTCCTAATGTAATACAGGTAGGTGTCATGCCACTCTGAACGTTCCAGCCGCTGCACAAATGGGATATGATCCACGCTCCCACGCGCTGACGTCATTAGAGACGGGCAATGCATCACGTACGAAGCCATGAGGTACGTGTAAGGCAGCTCAATTCGCGGGTTGGGGTGCTTCACCGTCGGGTTCCCCTCTGAGTCGGTATACGGCTCCCCACGAGAATTAGCAGTCTTTGGGGGTCCGCAGAAGCTCTTGGTCAACACCCGCAGCCCGTTTTGAATACCAGCCACCACGGCGGGAAGAAGGGCTATGGGGTGGCCATGAGCCAAGAGTACCGCCGGGTACACCACATCTGCCACAATAACTTCATGTGGTAGCGTGGGCACCACACACCTCTTCAGCCACAACATCAGGAAGCCCGCCAACAGCGCCTGATCAGAAATAGGGGTCCGGGCTTGATGGTGAAAGCTCTCAAAGACCAAGTCAGGGTCGAAGCCGTCCTCGTTCGACTCCGTGGTGTAGAACTTGTCAGAAGCTGCGTCGATCCTGTCTTCAACTTCCCCACCAGAACTAGGAGCTAGTCGGATTACTGGGAGATCTTTATTGCTGACATTATTAAACAAATAATCAGCCCAGGATAGTTGCTTGACGCCTCCTGACCTCCAGGCAGTTGTCTGACCGCAGATGTAGAAATGGCACATCACCTCCCAGTAGGTCTCATACACTTGAGGAGATTCTTTTTCCAAAAGGCGCAGCTCCCTGGTGGTTGGGACAAATTCCTCGTAAGGAATATCCCCTGACGACAACCCGGAGACCTCATACAATTCGTGTAGGGCAAGGCCCATCTCTCCAACCGGAGTAAAGAATGTCCCCGTCCGAGGATTGTAGCGCTCCAGAATCCCAAAGAAGTTATGAGAACTCATCGGGACGCCCCACTGCACGGCCCTGACTGCTGGGTACAGCCCCACACGCTTCAGCGGCCCCTCAAAATGGTAAGGACAAAACCCACCATCCTGCCCCACCAGTAGTTCTCTGGAGAATGGACCCACCCATACGCACGGAAGTCGACAGGATAGTCACCCCCTGCTTCTATGAAGGAATTGAGGAAGGTGGTAGCAAGCTCCGGGGTCTCCCCAATTGGAATTTCAGGTTTGGACGACGCAGGGAACAGTCCGACAACTGACCCGTCATGACTATCATGGCGGCCTACCTTTTGGAGGCCAAAGTCACCAAGGGCGATCTCAGGGATATACTGGGAAATGTCCCATTCCATCTTCCGGGGGACAGACATGTGTTGAAAGTAGGACATCGGGAACATCCTCTCCATGTCTGGAAGAAAGAATCTTCCGCCCTTTATCTCACGGAGCCATTTATAGGTCCCCTCAGACACACGACGGCCATCATCATAGATATGATCCCCAAAGAAGAAGGCAGGCTTCTCCAACCTGACACCGTCATCCGTTTTTAGCGCGGCATCGGTCATAAGTGCCCGGAAGGTTCTCCTGCTAACATTAGAGAGCCTGCGATCCAGCAACTGGTCAGCAGTCACAGGGACACTCATTCTTTGCACAAAGGTCAAGCCCCGGTCGGCACCACCCACGCGGCCAAAATGGTGCATCTTGGCAAGTGAACCTGAAACATGCGGCACTGCAAAAGAAAAAGGCACTTGGTCAGATACTTTGCCAAAAATAAGGGAAGACGCTAAGTGTTCATTGGACGCAGGGGTTATCATCCGCGTCCAGACCTGCGAACTTGCACCAAAACGCAGAAGAGATACTGGACGCAGGAATTTTTCGAATCCGCGTCCAGACCTGCAAAGCTGCGTTCTACAAACCAAGACTTATGAAAATTCGAAGTACTTGGACTCAAACGCCAGATTCTACTAAATCGGCGGTTGAAGATACAGAACGCAAGGATCAAATCCGCGTTCTGCAACCAAGACTTGTGAAATTTCAAAATGCTTGGACTCGGACGCCAGCGCCTGACGGCACAGAACGCATGGATCAAATCCGCGTTCTACAAATGAGACCTTCACAATTAGAAATATTCTAAGTGAAGGACCCAGAGTGCAGAGTTCACCAGCGTCGGATCATCAGGCCCGCGCCCCGGTTATCATCTCAAGGACAGCGTCCGAGAATCAAACACGATCTTGTGTTAAAGGTCCTTAGGGTTCTATGAACATGTTTTAATGGCGGAACCCACACCGAAGGTGCATTTTTACCTCGGAAAACACCCTCCTGCGCAGAGGAAGCATCTCTCTCAGCCTCGGCGACGGTCGCCCTTGAGGTCGATGCAGTCGGTTTCGTCTTGGGAGCCATTGAAAATCAAGAAATCCGAGCGAGGAGATGAATAGTTGAACAAGAGAAGGAAGTTCTTTTTCTCAGAGAATGCGTTCGTTCGGAGAAGAAGATACATCTCTCCAACTGTTGCCTTTTATAGGCACGGAGATTCGCGAAGATACGCAGCGTTTGGCCCAATAAACGCTGCAGCGAATCGCTGCCTGACGCGTGGAGCCAAATCATTGTTTGAACAGGGAAGATCATGCGTCGCGACCCCGCCACAAGTCAGAAGTTGACACGTGGAGCAGTTCATTTAATGAACCGGAGATCCGCGCGCCAAAAGGCGAAATCTCGCCTTTTCCCCAGGCCAGCTGGCGGCGTAATCATGACATGGCACAGGCGCACGCCCCAAAGTACGCGGCTCTTCGGTGGACATGCCCCGTCAGCATCATCATAAATGCACCCAGAAAATCGCGTCTGCCTTATGAAGATCGGTCGCGTTCTCATCGCCAAAAGATCGCGTCTCGCTAAGAAGTCGCGTCTTTAAAGCAGTTTCTGCTTTTTCAAAAAGGAACCTGCGTCCAGTCTCCTGCTTCTACAAGTCAGTTCAACAGTACACTGACGCAAACAGACAACCAACCACTCCCGGCCAAAAGCGCACCCGTGACAGACTAAAAGCAATCGGGGAGGTCTAGACTGTGTATCTAGACACTCAACACGATCAACTCTGACGGCTTCAAAGAGTTCAACAGTACACTCACGAAGACAAATTCCAGATAAGATCAAACCCGAAGCATCAACAGTCCAGTCATAAAATGCGAACACGGCTAAGATCCAAAGTATTCCGAAATCCGTCCCATTCAACTGCGGAATATCAGAAACTTTGGAGGGGGTTCTGTAGGCTGTCTAAAAAATGACTAACAGACCAGCCATTAAGGAAGCAGAGTCTCAAGCTCTAGACGCGAGAAATCGATGCTCGCGTCTCAGCATTAAGACGCGTTGGCTCTACACCCGCGTCACAACGTTCAGACGCGTCGGCCCGAAGCCCGCGTCTCAGCATCAAGACGCGTCGGCCCGAAGCCCGTGTCTCAGCATCCAGACGTGAAGGCCCGAAGCTCGCGTCTCAAACTTCAAGGCGCGTTGGCTCGACGCCCGCGTCTCAAACTTCAAGGCGCGTTCGGCCCAACGCCCGCGTCTCAGTTGCAACTGCCCTGATTGCGGGGCCAGTCACCGCGCATGTAGCGGGTAGTGGCCCCTCATTCGGGAGCGTTTTCAGGAGGCACCTTCACCCCCTGAGATCCCTATAAATAGCCTTGTTTGCTATGAAGAGAGGATCGGAGTTTTTTGGGGAGAAGGGAGAGAACCTTGAGAGGATCGAGCTTGGCAGAAGATCGGAGTTTTGAAGAGAGAGAGAGCTTTGAGATAGGGCATCATCAAAATCGATCGAATCCAGGCAGGAGGATCATCAAGAGAGAAGCACGACTCTTCAGCGAGCTTACTGAGTACTAGCCGCTCTTCGCCTACCTCCTCTTTGAGAGTTTTGGTAGACGGAGCTGAGTTACTCTTTCTACCGATCGAAGAGAAGACCCCGACGGTCCAGGACGGTCATCTGGTCAACGGAGAACAAGATTCACTCTCCATCGCCACACGAAGAACCCAGCTTTAAACAAAGGGAAGATTCAGACATCCTCCCTCCCTTGTAACTGGAAAAGAGGGAAGAGTAGTTCTTTTGGTTGTAATCGTTTCGCTTGAATCAAGGAAATCTTTTACAGCTAAAACCACTTTCTCCGACCACCAAAGTTTTCCGGCCCCTACAATCTTGAACCCCAACTTTGTGATTCAATCCTTCTTCCTGATTCCATAATGACTCCGGTATCTTTACCTCACTTTAATTCTTTCCCGGAATCAACCTTGGATCCTTTCACAATTCACAATGAAGTTGAATCATCCATCTTTGAGGATCATGTCGAACTTGCCCAATTTTGCACTTCTGAAGATACAATTGACATTTTGGCAAGTTCTCCATTTTGTGGAATTGAACTCAATGAGAAATGTGACCTTGATTTTCTCAATCTCTTTACTTCTGAAACTGATCATACAATTCTAGTGGAAGATGTTGATTTAAGTTTTGAAGAATTGTATGGTGATGAGCTAGAATTTCTTAATATTGGAAGTAAAGAGATATCACCTTTAGAAAGTCACATTCCATTGTTGGAGAATGATTGTGGACTTGAGTTTTTATTTCTTGACTTGGACCCAATTTTTGAACTCACTTCGACTCCTGCACCATCACTTGACTTAATTCACTTCCCTGAGTCGGTGTTAGTTCCTGTTCGTCCTGAGTCCAAGTCAACTGTTTTATCATGTCATATACCATTCTGGGACAAGGTAGTTGATAAATTTGACTCTGAAATTATTAGGAAAATCTTAAAATTAGATGGGGTCATGTACATAATTAAAATAACACATGCACACATCATTCTTATGGGTCATATTTTTGCTATTTTTGGTGGGTTTCTGAAAACCCAAAGAAAAGATGATTGGGCCATGTTCCGTGGACCAATCAGACCACCACCAGAACCACCACCTTAAGATAATTTTTCCTTTCCTCTTCATTTTTGTTTCATGCATACATATATCATGATGCATTGAGGACAATGCATGAAATAAGTGTGGGGGAGGGTTTACTAACATAGAGTTTTTAGATCTTCTTTCTTTACACTTCTTTTTAAAAAAAAAATAATAAAAATAAAAAATAAAAAAATAAAAACTTTTTGAAATAATAGACAAAGTTTTGTTCTATTTTTAAGAAAATTAAGATGTATCTTAGAAATTAAGAAAGCCTTAATTATGACATCTTAAACCTAGTTGAAATAATAGATCTTGTTTGAGATTATAGGCAAAGTAAGTAAAATTGGTGAGATATTTTTATCTTGAATTTTTGCCTTAGATAATATGCACTTTACACTTACACATTTCTTGGGATGGAAACAAAAACCAAAAATGCCATATAAATAAAAAAAAAAAGAAAAAAAAATATAATAAAAGATCACTTATTAAGCTGGATAACTATGCCTCAAGAAGCATGGTTATTCACGCCTAACGGTGATAATAAATAATCCCCCTCAGTTTTGTGGCCTTTTTTACTCGAGACCTTAAACCCGAGGGATGTTTTCTCATCTGGTGCCCTAAGACCGTCTGGTTTGGGAGTCATCGGTTAAAGGCTCGCTACAAGGGTAGACTAGAAAGCCTAAACTAAGGGAAGAAAAAAATAAAAAAATATATATATAAATAAATAAATGGCTTGATGGTTGGAGTTGAAATCCCAGAAATCTTCACTTACACGGTGTGCATACTATCTAGGTTTTATAAAAGATAAAATATTCAATCCAATTTTGAACTCTTACCTTAATTAAAGACAAGATCTTGCATGGATACTAAGTTTAAGGAAGAATGATTATAGGTGGACTTATGACCTAGGATCACTTATATTTTTGCAAAAATAGTTTGTAAACATGTCTCTTATTCAAAATGCGTTTTCAAAATACTAACATTTGTCTTCTTTCTTTATGGATTTTGTGGGTGTAATCCGCTGAAAACCCTCAGGAGACAACACTCCTCCTCTAGGGTAACCTAGAGGTTTAACGGCTTGTTGCACACGCTCAGTGCAATCGCGTCACCTGCGAAAGTGGTGTAAATAAATTGTTAGTCTAGATTTTCTTTTTCTTAGTTTTGCTCGGGACGAGCAAAAGAATAAGTGTGGGGGTGTGATTAGTATCCAATATTGCATATTTTACATCATAACTCCCATGCATATTACAAATAAATATGTGATTTTTACTCTTCTTCTCTACATATTTGCAGGTACACACTTAATGGAGAGATATCCAAATAATCACTTAATTAACACTAATTAAGTGATTAATCCATGATTAAGATAAAGCCAAATTCAAATCCAGATCTAGAGAGATCCGCGCGCCAATTGGAGAATCCAAGTAGTCCACGTGGCTAACAACCTAACAAGAAGATCTCACCAGAAAATCTGGGCTCAAGGGCCCAGATCGCGCGGCGATCCGCAGCAATCCGCGGCAATCCTAGGGCTGTTGAGCCCCGGATTTTGTGGCAACCACCTAGGCTCTCGAAGCTTCTCATTTCTGCTATAAATACTCCACCTTCACCTGCGAGCAAGGACTGATCAGAGAAGAGAGAGAGATTAGTGTAAAGCTTTGTAATTTTGTTAGTTTTTCTTTAGGATTTTTAGCTCTCTATGATCTTCTCTTCCCTAGAATTCAATGTAAAAAGAGAGTGATTGTGAGGGAGAGAGCTTGTGTAATCAAGGGTGACACTTGAAGCAATAAGGATTGATCCATCCTCCTTCCTCTACTTGAAGCTTGGTTCTAGTTTTCTTTACATGCTTTCTTATGTGCTTTCTTTAATTCTTGCAATTTAATTCAAGCTTTGTTTTACTTCATGCTTTCTTGTATTTCTCTTATGGCTTGTTGTAGCTAATTCTTCTCCATGTACTAGTTTACCACTAGTCTTGTCACTTCACTAACTCATGGGTGATTACCTTTGTTCATCTTGCAAGTTGTATGATCTTCTCTTCTCCGACGGTTAAACCACCGTCTACCAAGTGAGAAAGTAATTAGGTCAACACGCGAGACGAATCCTAAGCCGATGGAGTGGCAACATTAGGCAAGCATTCGCTATCAAGGAGTCTAGTAAGTCTTGGCAAGCTAGCAAGGTAAGCTAGTCATGGATTGCTTTCTTTAAGTTTTCTTTCCTTTTCTTGTGAATAAACCAATCCCAATCTTGATTTCTTTTCTGACAATTTCCACCATGAACATAGCCATCCTTTGTTTTAGTTTCTTTACATTTGATTCACTAAGTTTATAAGCAAGAGAAGAATACTCGTTTGTTCACTTCACTACCACACGTAAAGCTTCCATCGCGAGCTCTCCCTGAGAATCGACTCGGTATAGCCCTATGCTATAGCGGAGACAAGAAAGGGTACATCAAATACATTCTTATACACATAATAAGTACACCTCCTCCTTAGTCTTAATCACCTTCTACTTGCAGTATGGGTTATGTTCTGATCTCTGGTTTCTTATTTTCTGCTCCCTGCAGCAGCAGAACGGGCTTCCAAAGTTAATGGCTTTATTAGGATCTAAAAATTATCAAATAAATGGGATTTTTTATCTTCTTCTTCATTTCACACCATGTACCTAGGAATACACACGAAAATCATTATTTAGCAGAATTATATAAAGAATAAGTGTGAAAATGTGATATGAAATATGCAATATTGGAGACTAATCACACCCCCACACTTTTCTTTTACTCATCTCGAGCAAAATTAAAAAACTAAGAAAATTATTACACCACTTTCGCACGTAATGCGATTGCACTGAGCATGTGCAATAAACCATTAAACATCTAAGTTTTTCCTAGAGGAGGAGTTTTGTCTCCTGAGGGTTTTCAGCGAATTACACCTACAAAATCCAAATAAAGAAATCAAATGTTAGTATTTTGAAAACGCATTTGAAAGAGGGAAAGTGTTGAAGTATTTTTGCAGAAAATTTAAGCGATCTAAGGTCATAAGTTAACTAGAAATTATTCTTCCTTAAACTAAGTCTAAATATAAAATCTTATTAGAAATTAAATGTAAGAATTTAAAATTGAATCAACTCTTTGATCTTTCATAAAAGTCTTAGAAATATTTGTACTTTGTGAACTGTGAAGATTTTGGGAATAATGACTCTAACTTTCATGCCATTTATTTGTATATATTTATATTTTTCTTCTCATAGTTCTCTTTGACTTTCTTATTTACTCACGTAGTGAGCCTTTAGTTAGTGACTCCCAAACCGACGATTTTAGGGACCATATGAGAAAATATCCCTCAAGCTTAAGAACTCGAGTAAAAAAGGCCACAAAACTAAAGGAGATTATTTTGATTTTGTCCATCTTTTTAGGCATGAATAATCATGCTTCCTTAGGCATAATTACCAAGCTTCAATAAGTAAATTTTATTATCATCATTTTTTAATATTTTTATGGCATTTTCAGTTTTTATTTCAATCTCAAAAAATGTGTAGGTGTGAAGTGCATATATCTAAGGCAAAAAATTCAAGATCAAATTATTTTTCCAATCTTACTTTCTTATCCTAAAATTTAAATAAGATTTATTATTTTGACTCGATTTAAAAATCATAATTTTAGGTTTTCTTAACTCCTAAGATAATCTTAATTTTTTTCAAAATAAATTAAAACTATTTCTTTTATTTTAAAAGTTTTGTAAAAAGAAAAGAAAAGAGTTTTTTGTTTTTAAAAAGTGTAAATAAAAGAATATTTAAAACAACCTATGTTAGCAAACCCTCCCCCATACTTATCCATGTATTGTCCTCAATGCATCGTGAATGTGTATATACATGAAACAAATGAAAAGGGAAGAAAAATTACCTCATGGTGGTGGTTCCGGTGGTGGTCTGATTGGACCAAGCATTGCTACCCAATCAAAATAATGTGGTGGTTAACGGAACCCACCTGACCTCTTTTCTATTTACATATTTACAATCCCCAATATGAATAGGATCGTGCAAGATCCTACCATGAAAATTATTCCCTTTACATGACCAATCTTAGAAGATCATCACTGAGTCATTATGGTCAATATCTTGGTCCATCAATAGAATGTGATTTTGTAGAATGGATGATTTGGGCTTTGAAATGAAAAGTTCGAGAGCCAATACTAACTCGAAAAAATTAACTTTTGGTTCGAGAGTTAGTTTAGGTTCACGAGTTGAGTCTAAACCAAAGAATTTAATTTCATATTCTATTCCCATTAATGAAATGTGACTATCCAAAAGAAGCGGTTCAATTTGAAAACCCATGGATACATGAATCATTGTTGGCTCAGGAAATGGGTCTAATTTGGGTAAGGATGCCGGAGTCAACATAGGTTTAAAGATTGAAATTAAATCACAAAGTTGTGGGTCGGGTTCACATTCATATTCAAGTTCAATTTTATTGAAATGAAAACTTGCCAATTTGTCAATGGGTTGATATTGGTCAAGTTCAAGGTTTCGTAGTGAATTGACTCTTTGATCTTTCATAAAACTCTTAGAAAAATATGCACTTTGTGAACAGTGAAGGTTTTTAGGATATCGACTCTAACTTTCATACCATTTGTTTATATATCCCTTAGTTTTCTTAGGCTTTCTTATTTACCCGGGTAGTGAGCCTTTAGCCGATGACTCCCAAACCAGGTGATCTTAGGGCACCAGATGAGAAAACATCCCTCGGACTTAAGGACTCGAGTAAACAAGGCCACAAAATTAAAGGGGATTATTTATTTTTGTCCATCATTTTAGGTGTGAATAATCATGCTTCCTGGGGTATAATTACCCAACTTCAATAAGTGATTTTTATTATCATAATTTTTTTTATTTTTATATATATATATTTTTTTATGGCATTTTCAGTCTTTGTTTCAATCCTAAAATTTGTGTAAGTGTGGAGTGCATAAATTTAAGGCAAAAACTTCAAGATAATATTATCTTTTCAATCTTACTTTCTTATCCTAAAATTTAAACAAGATCTATTATTTTGACTCGGTTAAAATTTCATAATTTTAGGTCTTCCTCATTCCTAAAATAATCTTAATTTTCTTTAAAATAAATTAAAACTATTTAACTTGTTTCAAAAAGTTTTGTAAAAAGAAAAGAAAAGAGTTTTATATAAAAGATTTTTTTAAATTAAAAAGAAGTGTAAAGAAAGAAAATGTAAACTAACTATGTTAGCAAACCCTCCCCCATACTTATCTCATGCATTGTCCTCAATGCATCGTGAATGTGTATATACATGTAACAAATAGAGAAGGAATGAAGATTATCTCATGGTGGTGGTTCCGTTGGTAGTCTGATTGGCCAAGTGTTGCTACCCAATCAAGATATCGTGGATCTTGCAGAAACTCACCAGTGACCTCTCTAATGTGACCCAGTAAAAGAATGATGGACTAAAAATTTATCCCATCTAATTTTTAATTTTCAAAAATAATTATTGAGTCATTTTCTTTAACATCCTTGTCCAACAATGAAGTGTAATTTTGGAAGATGAGTGATTTGGACTCAAATAGAATAGGAGTAAAAACCGACACCGACTCGAGAATTTGACTCAAATCAAGTCGAGAGTCAACAATAAGAGTTAAAATTGGTTCAAAAATAGGGTCCAAACCAAAGAATTGATGTTCACACACTTTACCCATCAATGAAATATGATCATAAGATATTGGTGATTTAATTTAACGGTGTATGGGTACAGGATTCAATATTGACTCCGGAATAGAAAAAATTCTGGTAAAGATACCGGAGTCATTATTGAATCAAAAAGTGAAATGAAATTACTAACATGAGGTACAGGATCACATTCAGATTCGATTTCAATTTCAGGAAAGGGATAACTTGCCAGAATGTCCAGATGACTTTCATAACTTGGAGTTTGGTCAAGTTCAAATGTGTGTTCTGAAATTTATTTGGATTCCTAAAATGACATGATTCATGGGTCCAATCAGTAGAGTTAGGGATATAAGGATCGGTCAAAGGTTGACAAGAAAGACTTTCCTCACTCTTGATCAATTCGCTCATAAGTGAGTCTAACCTACTGATAGGCCATGTAATAGAATTTGGATTCAGAATCATGTCTTCAATACTCTTTGCAATTGGTTCTTCTTGAAGTAGTGAGTATGGAAGTTGATTTTGGAAATTGTGGTGTAACTGTAAGTCCATCAGATTTTACGATTGCTGCTCGGACTCATGCAAGAGTTCCATATTCAAGTCCAGTATTGATAGTTATTCATTTTGAATTGGTGAGACTGAAAAAGATGAGTAGGACTCTTGAAAATTTGGTTGAGATGATGAGTCCAACATATTTTGCATTCTTTCACAAAAGACTTCCAAACGCTTTTCTAGCTCAAATTCTTCTTCAATCGGATGCTCTAGAAAAGGAGTATGTGGAGTTTGATGTGGGAAGGATTGTGAATTGAGCAAATTTTAAATTTATTGTAGGGACTCTTCCATACTCCTTTCCAAATCAGATTTTTCTTCAGTTAGTGGAACAGGAAAAGGAGTATATGAACCAAAATTGGGGAATGAACTTTGTGAAAATGTGGACAAGGCAGATAAAAATTTGACTCGGGAGAGGTGAATCCCCATTGATTCTGTGAAGAATTGAAATTATTTTGAAAATTATAGTCATATGATTGAGGATAGCTGTCATATTGAGTCGGATAATCCCAATTCGGCATATATGGTTGGTTCATGTTGTACATAGCCAGGTTAGAGTTATCCGAGTCAAATGAGGTCAGGGTGAAATATGGATTCATATTATGATTGAAAGAATTATTGTTGTTGAAATCTATATTACAATTTACAAAAAAGAAAGAAAACAAACAAACAAACAAATAAAGAAAAAGAAAAAGAAACAAGCCTATGCTAGGGTTGACTTAGACCTAGACGACTCCTAACTGGTTAGACTGTCCACGAGGGGTACGTTGTCAGAATCTGACCACGAGTTAATCAGTCAGGTAGAGGCAAGATCAGTGGGAGGTATCCGTACCGGAGCAATGGGCCTAATTATGCCAAACCACTGTTCTTCGAGGTTTTGCCTCTCCATCCCCAACCTTAGGCACCGATTTGACAAGAGCCTTTTGCCTTTTGCGTTTTGATAAGATATTTGTGGTTTTTGATATTTGTGGTTTTTGATAAGAGCCTTATCTTATCTTCGGCAAATATCTTATCTTCGATATATGACAAGAGCCTTTTGCCTTTTGTTTTTGATAATATTTAAGGTTTCGCCTTTTGCTTTTGCTTTGCCCCTCGCTAACTGATTCAGAAGAGAAGATAATCGTCCTTTCTGCAGAACTGAATGAGTCGCTTGAAGCAGAGACCCGCTCAGGTCAGTCATACTTGAAGAATACGATGAAATGGTGGCAAATCTGCCTAAACCCACCCCAGAGCCGACCAAGCAATCCACAAAGCAACTCATAGAGAAGCAAAAGGAGCTTCGATATGCCAAGGCCCTTCCAAAGGACAAAGCGGAAGGATCTTCAATACTTTATCGCTTTGATGTCTTGGCTCAATTGGCCAATATCCCAGCCAGGATCACCCTTTATGAGCTCCTGAGACTGTCCAAGTCAATAAGGGAAGCTCTGAGAGAAGCTTTAGGTGATGCTGAGGCTTTCATGGCCTAGATTCTGGCTGAACCCCAGAAGGAAGATGAAGAAGACTGCCTCCACGCCTCTCAACATGCCCCCTGCATAACCATCACTCCAGATGACATGAAGGTTAGGGGAAAACATGATAGGCCCCTGTACTTCACAAGGTATATTGGATTGTCTGAAGTGAGCCGCATTTAGGTGGATCCAGGATCCACGTTGAGCATCATGCCCCACCGAGTCATGTAACACTTGGGAATCCCCACTAACCGATTGAGCGCCACTCAAACTACCATTTACGGTTTCAACGCCAATGGTACACGCCTAATGGGAAAGATTAAACTCAAATGTCAGATCGGGGACCTAAGATCTGAGGTGACGTGCTATGTTATCGACACTGACACTTCATATAATTTGTTGCTAGGATGACCATGGATTCATCACAACTCTGTCGTCCCCTCTACTTCCATCAAGTCATGAAGTATGTTGACGGATATGGAAAAGTTTGAACGTTGATCACTGAAAGGCATTAGTTCAAGGGGGCAAAGAACTACTTTACAGACTTCCTCTTGTACCAGGATTCTCTGGAGACAGATGAGAATCCCTAGCCACAAGAACTAAACTCTGGTAACAAAGCTGATGTCGAGCTGGAGACAGAAGAAGATTGCCTTTAGGAGTTGAATCCACCTGTAACGAGCGTTAATAAGCTCAATGTCAATAATACTGCCAATAATGTAGGCGAGTGATGTATTAATGAAGAGTTAGATTTGGCTTACTTTTCTGTGTTTGCTTCTGGTTCCGTGCCATCAGATACTAGTACCGATGTAGATGATGACCCCTGGTCAGCAATAAATGCCCTGATATCATTGCATGTACCGGTGAGATCATCTCTCACAGTATATCAAAGCTTCTGCGATACACAGGAGTCATTCTTTAAGGTCCCAGCAAGAGCCAAAAACTAATCCTTTTCGGAAAAATTGAGTTCAAACCAACGACTTAAGAAGACTCAAAAAGCAATATTGAACTTCCTTAGTTCTCTCATTACGAGTCAAATGTACTCAGAATGATGGAGAACATGGGGTATGACTTAACAAGTGGTCTTGGCTTGAACTTCGGCGAAGGAAGGAGATCGCTGCTTTGATCCTTCATTCCAAAAGGAAAAGCCCCTGATTATTATCATCGAACTTGCAAGGGGTTGGGCTATGTGTCAACTCCAATCCCGTTAGCCTCTGAGTCTGAAGGGTCATTACACTATAATGACTCGCAGGCACGTCATCGTAAGAGTCAGATGTTAATGTAGACAACATCTTCAAAGAACTTTTGATAAACATGGTTTCAACAAGCCACCCGGAAGATGGAGATGAAGGAATGATTCAGTCAGATACAAATCCTTGGATCAAATACCTAAATATTCTCTGAGATATTTGCTTTGAACAACGTGAATCACCCACTGAGGATAGGTAACCCAAATTAATCTAGGAGATAAGGCTAATCCCAAGCCCATCTTTATAAGCGAAAGCTTATCACCCCCGAGAAGGAAGATCTAATATCTCTTGTGCGAGAGTATATTGATATTTTTGCTTAAAGCTATGAGGATATGCCTGGGCTCGACTCTCAAGTAGCTATGCATCGCCTCAATGTCAATTCGGATGCAAAGCTTGTCAAACAACAGCAATGACGGTTCTGCCCGGAGATAATGGAAGTGATTCAGTCGGAAGTCAAAAAGCATATAGACTCCAGTTTTATCAGGGAAGAACAGCACCCTGATTGGGTAACCAATATCGTCCCCATTACCAAGAAGAATGGGAAGGTCCGGGTTGCATTAATTTCTGTGATCTATATGAGGTTTGTCCTAAAGTTGAGTTTCTCCTTCTAATCACGGATGTCATGATCAACAACACGTGTAGGTTCGAACAGATGTCTTTCATGGATGGATTCTCGGGATACAATCAAATTAAGATGTACCCTGACAATGAGAAGCATACATCGTACATGACACCATTAGGGGTGTATTGCTATACTGTCATGCCCGTCAGGTTGAAGAATGTAGAGGCGACATACCAGAGAGCTATGAATGCAATTTTCTATGAGTATATACGAAAACAGTGAAATGCTACGTAAACGATATTGCAGTGAAAAGCCATACCAAAGGGGATCACATAGCAGATCTGAAAACAGTATTCGATATCATGCGGGCGTATAATTGAAGATGAATCCTACCAAAACCTTCCTGGGGGTAGCTAGTGATAAATTCCTCGAATTTGTCGTGACATCCAAAGGAATCCACCTCGACCCAGAGAAAGTCCGCACCATCCAAGAAATGCAACCTTCAAGGTATCTTAGAGAGCTTAGAGAATTGCAAGGGCGACTAGCATATATCCGGAGGTTTATCTCAAATTTCTCAGGACGATGCAAACTCTTCACCAAATTAATGAAGAAGGGTGTTTCATTCATCTGGGATGATGCTTGCCAACAAGCGTTCAAGGAAATCAAGCGGTACCTCATGTATCTACCTGTCCTTATAGCTCCGGTGTCAGAAAAATCTTTCCTAATATACCTTAGAGCTATGGATCATTCTCTAGGGGCTTTACTAGCTCAGAATAATGATTAGGGACACGAGCATACAATGTACTACCTGAGTAGAACTATGATCGGAGCTGAATATTGATACAACTCGATTGAAAAAGAATGCTTGGCATTGGTATTCGCAGTCCAGAAGGCGCAACGCTACTTGGTGGGCCAAACTATACACGTCATATCAAAAGTCAATTTAAGATTGCTTATGATGAAGCCATCATCAGTGAATGGTAAATTCGCAAAATGGGTCATGTTGCTCTCCCAATATGTGATGCAATTCCTGCCACAAAAAGTTGTGAAGGGACAAGTAGTGGCAGACTTCTTAGCTGAGCATCTAGCTCTAAGGGCGATCAAATTTTATGAAGATCTCCCAAATAAGATCGCTAAAGTTTGCTTGACCCAGGCGTCTTTTGAAGGACAGGTGTGGCCACTCTTTTTCGACGGCGCATCAAGAATGGGTCCTCGAGGAAATATCGTAGCAAGAGTGGGGGTAGTACTTGTCTTCCTACAGAACTATATGATCCCTCGTGCATTCTCATTAAATGAGCTTTGTTCCAATAATGTAGTGAAATATAATGCTCTCTTGATCGGAATGCAAATTGCCGATAAGATTGACGTTAAAAATCTCAAAGTATACGGTGATTCAAAACTCATTGTTAACTAGGTTCGCGAGAAGTACGAAGTCAGACATGAAAACTTGATACCCTATCACAATGCAACTATCCACATGGCAGAGAGGTTCAGAAACTTCTACATCGACCATGTACCCGCCCGCAAAATGCGCATGCAGATGCACTGGCATCTCTCACTGTTTCATTGGCTCTTCCAGCCGGAGTGGCAGAGAAAGTACTGATTTATAGCCATGACTTGTACTGTCCAAAACTTGCCCTCGAAAATGATCAAATTCTAGTAGGGAACCTTCAAGTCAAAGAAACTCTATAGATTTCAGCAGGTTCAAAGCTCAGGGATTGGCGATTCCATATATCGGCTATGCATTGTATGACATTTTTCTTGATGAGCATAAAGAGGCGGCTGCTATTAAAAGGAAAGCCCCTAAATTCTACTACAATGCGATCACAAGAACACTGTGTCATCGATCGCATGATGGAATACTCCTCCGCTGCTTGTCACATAACTGAAAAATCACCTAGAGGGGGGGTGAATAGGTGATGGCTAATCTATGGTCACTAAATACGGAATTAAAAACTATTAATTCAAACTAAAAACTTCTTACACTAAACACCACGTACAATACAAGAGTGTAGCCGAATTCCCGTGAAGGGCTCTGGACTAACTCCTCAAGATTCCTCTAAATAAGAGTTGAGGTGCCGCGTTGGCTCTCTTGGTTGAATACAAGTGTTAGCAAACAATCCCCAAACATATATCAAATAAGCACACAAGATATATCAAGCATATAAAGATGAAAGCAATATAAGCATGCAAGATATAAACAAGTAAGGGGGAGAGAGAAAGAGCAATCGCAAACACGGGAGATTTGTTTCGAGGTTCGAGCACACTTGCTCTACATCCCCGCCTTCGACACTACGAAGGATTTCCACTAAAATCGATCCCACCGGATCACTTGGTGCCGCAACACCTACAAGCTCTAGGACTCCCTAGTCTCGTACACACCGTAAGCTCACTAGCTCACCGAGGCCGCACCTCAAACACCGAGTCCACACACGAACTCGAAACAACCGCGAACGCACTCGTCCGCCACCTCAAAGCAAATGAAGGAACTTTGGTGATCACAACTCTTGATCACCTAAAATCCTCTCACAACAAATCCCTATGGGTAGATATAGCAATAGATAGCTCAAGTGTTGTGTGAGAAAACAAGGAAAGAGATGGTGGAGGAAAACTCAAGAAAATCTCTTTTAAACACTCTTGATAAAAACTCTCCTTTTGATAGGAAATATTTTCTCTCAATTTAGTGGAGAAAAACCTCTTGAAAGAGTAGGAAAAACTGGCTCTAAAATCCACTAAAAATCTTGTAGAAAACAGCCCCCAAAAATCCAAATTTATAGGGCTAGAAAAACTAGCCGTTGGAAGCCAGATGGCTTGACGGTCGACCGCCCGGTCGACCGCCAACGGTCATTTTTCTGACCGTTGGGGCAGCGGTCGACCGGCCGGTCGATCAAGCCTCTGGAACAGAGAGCAGGGCTCTCTCCCGGTCGACCGGGGCATTTCCATAGAGCAAAGCTCTCTGGACGGTCGACCGGGTCGGTTGACCGGCCCTCCAGCCAGATACTGGCGTGCACGCTGTGCACGTCGGTCGACCGCCCGGTCGATCGACTTCTAGCGCGGTCGACCGACCGGTCGACCGGCTGAAGCCAGAACAGGAAACTAGGGGATTAAAAACTTGGTCATTTTGGCTAAAATAAAATCCCATAAATTCACAAAAAATCTACAAAAATAGTTTCAATGTTATACTATGATAAACAAACATGCTTGTACAAAATCAAGACATGTTACAAACAATTTGGACTATTTTTGTAACTTAGAAATTTTGGCTAAAAACAAAAACTGTATTTTTCCAAAATTGATTTTTCCAAAACTTATTTTTCAAACTTCTCCAAATACAAAAACAAGATATTTTAAACTCATTTAAAGCATAGTGTGTATGGATATGATCCACTACACAAACATGGTGAAATATCTATGTTTTTGACATTAAGCTCTAAAATTGGTTTTGGTTAAAAACATGTAAACTTTGAATACCAAAAACCAAACCGGTATTTTTCTAAAAGAAAACTCTTTTGTAAAAACATCTAAATCAAGAGTGTGTGCATATTGTATACTTGAGCAATCCACCAACTATTCTATCCTTTACATTTTATCTAAAAAATAAATCTTATAAAACAAACCTAGACACAAGCCTTGATCTTGAAGTTTTCTCATCTTCTTGACTTGGTCCAAACACGATCCATAGAGCTAGACTCCTCTTGAGTACTTGATGTGGTCTTGATGCACAAGCTCTTTAATCAAACCGTGCTAGCTCCAAAACTTGACTTTAAATCCTTTGTTGAAACTACACACCTACTAAGATCTTGATCATGAATCTGTCACTAATTAAACACAAGATCATTAGTACTATAACTACATGAGTTGATCATCATCAAAACTAGAGTGATGGGCCTTTTGGCCAACAATCTCCCCCTTTTTGATGATGACAAAACTCATGAAGTTATATATGCATGGATTAAAGTAAAGCTTCAAGGAAGCTCTCCCTTAACTCAATCTTAACAATAAACAATAAGATATGGCAATGAAGCATATAAACATGTATGCAAATACAAGGAGATAAAACATGCATGAACAAACATAAAACACATCAAATTCTTTTTCTCCTATTTGCAATACAAAACATATATGCATAAACATAAATACTTCTTCCCCTTTATGAATAAAGTAAGGAAAACATGCATATATACGAAAAACTTCTCAAAATACTTCTCCCCCTTTTTGTCAATCATCAACAAAGGGGTTAAAGTAAAAATAAAATGTTCTCCCCCTTTTTGTCAAAAGCAAAAATCAATAAAAGGGGTGACATTAAACAAATCAATAAAGGATATATGCGATATACATTCATGAAGAGGAAGACGCTAAGTTAACTTTCCTACAAATATACATTACATGAAAGAGGAATGACAAGCCCTAATTCACATAACGCATAATATGTAATGCTTAAGAGGAGATGTGAAGCTCCCCCTACACACGTGTACTGCATAAAGAAGAGTTGTCAAGCTCCTCAATATAAGATACACTCAACATGAATATATATGTAGAAGAGATGTAAGCTCTCCTTACATATAGGCAATACAAATCAAAACATTTTAATTTTTCTTATTAAAACAAATTTTGAATTATCCTCAATAAAACAAATTTTGAGATATCTTGTAAACAAAATTTTTAAGATACTAATTGTAGTCAAATTTTAAGATATCATTTTAAATAAACATTACAAATTTTGTAAATTGTTGTAAATTATTTTGATATCAATTGCAATCAATAGGTACCAATTGAAGATTATTGCACATATTTGATATCAATAAAAAAATACCAATTGTAAGAAAATGCATAAGCTATATAAAGATACCAATTGAGAAATCAATTGAAAATTAAGATTTGAATTAAGCTTAGCATAAATAAATTTTGTGCTTTAAATATGTAAATCAATTTTTAATCAAGCACAAATAAAGCATATATATGTATGAAAATGAAAATACCAATAAGCATTGATATTATGGAAATTATGAAGCATACATATATAGAAAACATAGTATGAGTATATACAAAATGAATATCAATTGAGATACCAATTGAAAATAATAATGTAAATCAAGTATATAACTCATAACCTACCAAATTTGAAGATTAAATAACTAGTTAAATTAATTTTTAAAAAACTCGTTAAAGATCCTTCAAAAACATGAAGCCAAAACATATGTTTTTCATGAATCATACAAATACACAAGAGTTGACACTCAAAACAATAAGGCTCATAAAAGTGTTCATGAAACAAAATCATGAATAAACAAATAAAGTGTGAGTGTGCATGAATCATGTAATTTGTATTTTTCATGAAAATAATCAATGAAGCTCAAAACAAACCTGAATAACATTTTATCAAACAAAACATGAAAATTTATTTTTTAAAAACTAAACTTCTTGGTATATGTATGATTTATCCAAAACTAACAATATGCATACATATCCCAAACATAAAAGGAGTCCATAATGTAAATTGCATGAAGGCAAATGACTCAAGGGGTATACATGTATATTTATTAGATTTAAATACAAAATACATATACATGAAGTAAAACATGAAAATTGGCAAAACAAGTATAAATGAGAGAATCGTCAAAACTAGGCTATACGTGTGCATATAGTGAGTACAAATGAACAATGAAGTGCAAACATATATGAATCAATTCGTTGCTCACTACTTGTACATGTATAAATCCAAGTTTTGATAAAAACTACATTTAAACTAGTATTTACTACATGAAGCACATAAACAATTAAAACATGAACATGCTAAAAATATCATAAAAGAATAAGCATGTAAATAAATAAAATAGGAGTTTAGAGATAGTTACCAAACCAAAGAACTATGCTCTAATTCTCCAAAACATGGTGGTTGTCCCACCAAACTCCCTTGATAGCGGTACATCAAATATGTGTCCTTCTAGTCCATGTGCAACCACCATCAAGGCACCATTCCTCTCACGTTTTGTGAGAGCCCTCACCTACATCAAAAACCAAAGGTGGGGATTTTGGTACCCATTTTCTTTTGGGTCCTTGGGGGTTAGCTTTGTAAGGAACCCAAAAATTTTTATTATTAGCAAAATCAATATGATGTATCCTATCAAAACAAAATTTTGCTAAATGGCCTTTGCGGCCACAATGTGTATATTTGTACACCTTAGGATGCATATGAGTGTGAGTGTGAGCATGACGTGCAACATAAGCATATGCATGATGAGGATGATGTGCATGGACATGTGGAGCTTGTTTCTTTGAAAACAAAGACTCCAATCTCTTATGGTTAAATGCACATGAACTCAAAGTTTAGCTTAAACAATCTATTTTATTTTTCAAAAATTTCATCTCATTAGTGGTGGCATGTAAAACATGATGAGAAATAGAATCATTTTTCTTATTCTTTTTAGAAACTTTTTCTTTTTCTTTTTCAACAATTTTTCTTTTTAAAGAAGTGTTTTCATGCAAAGCAATTTCTTTTTATTTTTCCACCAAAACAACTTTATTTTTTAAAATAGTGTTTCCTTCACAAAGCTCATTTAATTTAGAAATCAAGGAAACATTTTCATTTTTCAAAGATTCATTTTCTTTTGAAACTTTTTCAAAATTTTCTTGTAAAGAATCTTTTTCTTTTAACATGCAATCAAATTTGTTTTCATTTTCTTATTATCTTTTCTAAGCATGTCATATTTTTCAAGAAGTTGTTGACAAAAGGATGTAAGTTCATCATAGGACATATCAACATTTTCATCTACCTCGGATTTGGTAGTTACCTCAAGGGGGTTATCCCCTTGGACCATGTAGCACAAGTTGGAAGCATCACTTCCAACATCCGAATCGCTCCCCGCATAGTATTGTTCTTTTTCGCCGAGGGAGAGTATGGTGTTCCAAACTACAAAAGCCGAATCAAGATTAGCAACCCTAGATAAATAAATATCATTTAGGGTAGATCTTAAAGCATGTAGGGTTTTTGCATTAGCCTCAAAATTTTTGCCATTTAAACAATATGAATCTTTAGTGGTGGCAAAATAAACATGAATCCCTAAGGCTTTGAGGTACAAGGACATCTTAACCTTCCAAATTTGGATGTTAAGAATGTCAAAGGTGGGTGGTGACATGACGTCCATGGTGTGTGTACAAATATTGTGATTAGCCTAAAAAGAGGATCTTTAACTCGAGGTTGTAAAACCCAAATCAAGAGCACTTGGCTCTGATACCAATTGAAAAATCACCTAGAGGGGGGGTGAATAGGTGATGGCTAATCTAATGGTCACTAAATATGGAATTAAAAACTATTAATTCAAACTAAAAACTTCTTACACTAAACACCACGTACAACACAAGAGTGTAGCCGAATTCCCGTGAAGGGCTCTGGACTAACTCCTCAAGATTCCTCTAAATAAGAGTTGAGGTGCCGCGTTGGCTCTCTGGTTGAATACAAGTGTTAGCAAATAATCCCCAAACATATATCAAATAAGCACACAAGATATATCAAGCATATAAAGATGAAAGCAATATAAGCATGCAAGATATAAACAAGTAAGGGAGAGAGAGAAAGAGCAATCACAAACACGGGAGATTTGTTTCGAGGTTCGAGCACACTTGCTCTACATCCCCGCCTTCGACACTACGAAGGATTTCCACTAAAATCGATCCTACCGGATCACTTGGTGCCGCAACACCTACAAGCTCTAGGACTCCCTAGTCCTGTACACACCGCAAGCTCACTAGCTCGCCGAGGCCGCACCTCAAACACCGAGTCCACACACGAACTCGAAACAACCCGCGAACGCACTCGTCCGCCACCTCAAAGCAAATGAAGGAACTTTGGTGAACACAACTCTTGATCACCTAAAATCCTCTCGTAACAAATCCCTATGGGTAGATATAGCAATGGATAGCTCAAGTGTTGTGTGAGAAAACAAGGAAAGAGATGGTGGAGGAAAACTCAAGAAAATCTCTTTTAAACACTCTTGATAAAAACACTCCTTTTGATAGGAAATATTTGCTCTCAATTTAGTGGAGAAAAACCTCTTGAAAGAGTAGGAAAAAGTGGCTCTAAAATCCACTAAAAATCTTGTAGAAAACAGCCCCCAAAAACCCAAATTTATAGGGCTAGAAAAACTAGCCGTTGGGAGCCAAATGGCCTGACGGTCGACCGCCCGGTCGACCGCCAACGGTCATTTTTCTGACCATTGGGCCAGCGGTCGACCGGCCGGTCGACCGAGCCTCTGGAACAGAGAGCAGGGCTCTCTGCCGGTCGACTGGCCCGGTCGACCGGTTAGTCGACCAGCCCTCCAGCCAGATACTAGCGTGCACGCTGTGCACGTCGGTCGACCACCCGGTCGACCGACTTCTAGCGCGGTTGACCGGCCCGGTCGACCGGCTGAAGCCAGAACAGGAAACTAAGGGATTAAAAACTTGGTCATTTTGGCTAAAATAAAATCCCATAAATTCACAAAAAATCTACAAAAATAGTTTCAATGTTATACTATGATACAAACATGCTTGTACAAAATCAAGACATGTTACAAACAATTTGGACTATTTTTATAACTTTGAAATTTTGGCTAAAAACAAAAACTGTATTTTTTCAAAACTTATTTTCCAAACTTCTCCAAATACAAAAACAAGATATTTTAAACTCATTTAAAGTATAGTGTGTATGGATATGATCCACTACACAAACATGGTGAAATATCTATGTTTTTGACATTAAGCTCTAAAATTGGTTTGGTTAAAAACATGTAAACTTTGAATACCAAAAACCAAACCGGTATTTTTCTAAAAGAAAACTCTTTTGTAAAAGCATCTAAATCAAGAGTGTGTGCATATGGTATACTTGAGCAATCCACCAACTATTCTATCCTTTACATTTTATCTAAAAACAAAATCTTATAAAACAAACCTAGACACAAGCCTTGATCTTGAAGTCTTCACTTGAAGTCTTCTCATCTTCTTGACTTGGTCCAAACACGATCCATAGAGCTAGACTCCTGTTGAGTACTTGATGTGGTCTTGATGCACAAGCTCTTGAATCAAACCGTGCTAGCTCCAAAACTGACTTTAAATCCTTTGTTGAAGCTACACACCTACTAAGATCTTGATCATGAATCTGTTACTAATTAAACACAAGATCATTAGTACTATAACTACATGAGTTGATCATCATCAAAACTAGAGTGATGGGCCTTTGGGCCAACAATAACGAGGCACAGGAAACACTCAAAGTGGCTCATGATGGTATGTGTGGAGCTCACCAACTTGGTCCAAAACTTGGAGATCGACTCCAAAGACTTGGATATTATTGGCTAAAAATGATCCCTGATGCCATCGCTTTGCTAAGCGATACCACGCTTGTCAGATCCATGGTGACTTCATTCACCAGGCACCAGGACATCTTCACCCTACAAGTTCTTGGTCATTCGAAATGTGAGGAATGGATGTGGTTGGTCCTATCAACCCACCTTCATCCAACGGACACCAGTTTATCATAGCCATAGCTAATGTGATCAAGTTCACTAAACATCACGTGGTCTACCACTTTGGCGTACCATGATGGATTGTCCATGATAATGGGTCTCAGTTCGTCAGCCAAGCATTCCAAAGATTCTGCAATAAGTTCAGGATTCAGAGCGTGTCTTTAATGGCATACTATCTAGGCGCTAGTGGCCTTGTAGAAGCTTTCTACAAGACCAATAGAAAACTTCTCAAGAAATTCGTCTTGAAGAGCCAATGCGACTGTGATGATAAGTTAGGTGAATGCTTATGGGCTTATCGCACAACAGTGAGAATTTGACGAAAGCTACACCATTCTCTTTGGTGTACGGGTGTGAGGTCGTACTCCCACTAAAAATTCAGATCCCATCTCTACATGTTGCCTTGACAACAAAGATGACAAATGAGAAGAAGCATCGACTGTGACTCCAAGAGCTAGAAGGTTTGGATGATAAACGCCTCCAATCTCAATAGCCAATCGAGCTCTATCAAGCTCGAATTACCAAAGCCTTCAACAAGAAAGTCAAGGAGCGGACTTTCAAGAAACATGGCCTTGTTTTAGCTGTCCGAAGACCCATGGTGATGACTCATAAGACCAAAGAGAAATTTCAGCCTAAATGGGAAGGATCATTTGTAATAGAGTCAGTCTACTCGAATGCAGCATACCGCCTTATAATCCCAGATGACGATACGCTCATAATGCCGACCAACAACAGATTCTTGAAGAAGTGCTACCCTTAACAGAATTCTTCTCATGATCAGGTTAGCATTACACCTCTGATCAAAACTTTCAAATCGAAGATGTTTGGAAGATCGCTGAAGAAAAGATTCTTTCTTCAATGGATCACATTACGGTCGATCATTGTCGAGCCGACCGAACATTGATTACATTATAATGCCTGATGTAAACATCAAAGAAAGACAAAGTACAAAACTTCAATTTTAGCCTTATTACTCTCTAGTTATCTATCAAAATCTGACGCCTCTGAAGGCTAAAGATAGGAAAATGTTGGCTTTTAAGTCCAACTTAAGTCCTTGACAACTCATCATGCTGAGAGGAATAGCATGGATAGCCCAACTCAAATGATAGTTGATAAAGGCATACCAAATCTGTTGATGCTGAGGTTTGTTAAAATTCTTAGGGACTTGGTCTCATCTTCCCCGCCAAAATCCCTCACCAATTCTCTCCCACAGAATGGTAGGACCACAAAATACCTGTGTCCATTTTTCTGGTGAAATGAGCATAGACTTGTCATATTAACAATAAACTCTGACAAGTCATTTTCCCTAATCCCTAATAGGATTCGTCAAGTTAATATTACACCTCTGACAATTTATTCTATTTCTCCACCAGAGTCCCCTACCAATTTTCTCTCATGGAGTGGAAGGTCCACAAGCTCAATCACTGCTATGTTAACACTACACCTCTAACAGTAAAAAGTTTCAATACTCCCTAGTGAGTACAAACTTTCAATTATCGCTCCTCTACATGGAGTCACAAGTCTTCAAAATTGTCAAATTAACACTACACCTCTGACAACATAAACTTCACTTATCAATTCTCCTCAATAGAATGACAGGTCCTCAATTGCTCATATAATCAACGCTTGTCATGTTAATATCACACCTCTGATCATTACTGTTAAGTTTAATATCACACCTCTAACAGTGATCAAGTTACTGCCAAGTTCAATATTAAACCTCTGATAGTCACTTTCCTCGGGATTTCATATCGAACCTGAGACGAGCGATGCTAAGTTTAATATCACACCTCATTTAGTTCATTGTTAAGTTCAACAATACACGTATGACAATGACTTTCCCTCGAACTTCCGTATCGAAGTCGAGATGACTAGTGCTAAGTTCAAAATTACACCTCTAGCATTACCTTCACTGTCAAGTTTAACACTACACCTAGGACATCGGTATTTTCAGTTTTTCCAAGCGAAACTAGAATTCCTGTGGAGCTAAGTTAACATTACACCTCTATCTCACGTCCTTGTTAAGTTAATATCACACCTCTGATAAGATTCAATCCAATCTGTTAAGTTAATATCACACCTCTGATGGTAAAAAAAATATTTAGATCCCCGACGGGTCTAGTCTTACTTGTTATTCTCATTAGCATAATGGCAGGTCCACTTAAAATTGCTGTTAGGTTGATATCACACCTTTAGCAGTATTTCTCAGAAATCCCCAACTGAGTCTTAATGATGAAGACTCAATTACAATTTCCCGCGGAGTGAAAACTTTACTTGTTATTCTCATACATAGAATGGCAAGTTCATAAAACCTATTCTACTCCTGTCAAGTTTAATATCACATATCTGACAATAACCTTTTTAAATTTCTTATATGGAATTCTCTAACTTTGATTTGCTAAGTTAAAATATCACACCTCTAGCAAATCAAAGATAATCACTTTCACTTGTCTGAATTCAAGACAAATAAGAAGGCAAGAAAAAGTGTCACTTTTATTGATATTTAAAAATATGAAAGTGATACAAAAAGCTCTCTTAACCAATAAGATTAAGTGTTACAATAAAGGGGTACAAAAAAGTCCCTCTTGCTCAGCGAAAGGTTACACTCACTCCTTGAAATATTGAAGATGCACAAAGTTTATCTTCTTGACTATGGCCGGGAACAACAGATCAACTTTCTCTCCTCTTAAGAACAATGTTGTTTCTCGAGGTTGAAATGCAAGGGAGTATTCTGATTCCACCAACCAACTGGTGTGAAGATCTTCACAAGGCCATAATCCTTCGCTTAATGGGAAGCTCCGCCACCAGAAGGTCATTCAATGAGCATGGGTTTTTTGTTGTTGTCACTCTTTGAACAAGATTGGTGAAGAAAGAATCCGAGACCTTACTAGTGACGTCCTCTTTCCGTGACCTTAAAGGCACCATGCTCATTGTAATCAGGAAGGATCCGAGACCTTACTGGTGACGTCCTCTTTTCCGCGACTTTCAAATGGGCCTTGCTCATTGTGATCGGGAAGGATCTGAGACTTTACTGGTGCATCATGTCCAATAATGTCTAGATGTACATCGAGAACAACACGGATCTTCCTCGCCCTTGGATAGAAGTTCTAACTTCTTAACTGATCGCCAATCGAACAAGCTAGCCGTTTCATGTCTCCTACAATGGACGCCACAAAGAACTGGAACCAGCGCCATCAATATGGCTAAGACCTGCAAGAAGTAAAAAACCCGAGGGTTAAATTTTTACAAAGACAAAAAACATGAATCCAGAAGTACAGACGCGGGTCTAAGTCATAAACTCTAGGTGCAAGTCTTATACGCGAATCTCACGTTTAAAGCTTCAGAACACAGAGTTTACCATACTCTGTAAAGATAGAAAATATAGATCCGAATGCATGCCTAATATTAGACTCGAGTCTGATGATTGAAACACGGGGCATATATTAAAGGCGCAGATGCGACCTTAAAGTTTTACAAGTCGTGAGCCTCAAACACGGGTATTATATAAGAGACCCGTGATTAAGGCCTCAAGGCACAGAGTTTGTCACACTCGCATCTTAAGACTTTAAAAGAGCAGACACAAGTCTTAAAATTTTTTAAGTCATGAACTCCAAACGCGAGTCTCATATACAAAACTCTTGTTTCAAGCCTCAAAACGTGGAGTTCACCATGCTCGCCTCTGAAGAATTTAGGACATGAAAATCTATAAGCTTGTATTTCATTAAGATAATGTGAAGATCACGTTTGCAGAGCATAGATGCAAGGATCATAGGAAGTCCGCATCTGAACTTCACCACTTAGAAAATTCTCTAAATGTTGGGATCAAACGCAAGGCTTAATGAAGCCCGTGTTTAACAAGCAGACACAGACTCAAGCTAATGAAACGAAGACGCGGAGATCATCAAAATCGCGTCTTGCCTACTAGTGCAAGGGTCGCATCTGAAAATCAAATATGGGTGGTTCAACTTAGAAGAAGCTTAATGGTTAAGATAACTCTTCAAGTTCTTTAATGGTAGAAACCAATTTGGATGATTTTATTACCTAAAATGGAGACCTCCTGCATAGAGGAACCTCCCATTTGAACCTCTAGAGCGACTACGCTCGAGGAGGAAGCCACATGCTTGGTTTTCGGGGCCATCTTGACGGTGAATTCTTCAGAGAAGATAAGAAAAAAGGAAGAAAAAAGCTTGAAGCTTTTCTTAAGTCCTAAGCTCTAGATGTAAAGTTCAAATGGAGAAGAAAAGAGTCTAATGATGACTCTTGAATGACTGTTGTCTTTATATAGATACAGTAATCAACCAAGATATGCGGCTCGTATCTCGAGACCGATCATCGCCAGACGTGTGGCAACGCGCCCAGAACACGAACCTCGCATTTTAAGAGAGCAATGTCTCTTCAAGCTCCGCCAGGCACGTGGCAACACCCCAAAACACGAGTCTCGCATTTAGCAGAGCCGCGTCTCTTTAACAAAGAGAAGTCCGCATCTCCACCTTGAAGTCTGCGTCACTTCAACAAAGTGAGAACTGCGTCTCTGCTTTGAAGACCGCGTCTCTTCAGTATTCCCTGGTTCGTGTCTTGGCAAAGCAAGAGAGCTGCGCCTCTGTTCCCAGTGAGAGTTGCAAGTTCACATTTGTAACACTCAGAACTGCATTTCCACATCAAGTGAAAGGTGCATCTTCACTTTGAAGAAAACGCGCACCTTGCCAAAATAGCAGAGTCGCGTCTCTTCAACAAAGAGAAGTCCACGTCTCTACCTCGAAGTCTTTGTTACTTCAACAAAGTGAGAGTTACGTCTCCACTTTGATGTTCACGAGTCGCGCTTCTACTTTAGACGAGGTCCGCGTCTCTAAGGCAACATGACCTTTGCGTCTACAAGACCTGTGTTAAGTCTTTACTTCTGCAATCAGTTCAATAGTACACTGGCGAAAGCAGATGACTATTTATCCAGTTCAACAGTACACTAACAACCAGCTCAGAGCACCGAGGAGGTCTAGACTGTGTATCTACACACTCATGATGATCATCTCTAGCAGCTTCAAAGAGTTTAACAGAACACTCATGAAGACCAAGATCCAGATAAGATCGACCTCAAGGTATCTCAAGAGATTGCCAGCCCAGTCTTGAAGAGCTTGCTGCCAACAAAGTTCAAAGTGTTTCGAAATCCGTCTCAGCCAACCGCGAGTTTCAAAAACTTTGAAGAGTTCTGTAGACTATCTAAAAATCACTGAAGACAAGTTATCAAATGCAGAGCCCATACTTCAGATGCAAAGGCTGATAACAATCATGTTAGCCCAGAGGCCGATCACTCTAGTTTTGATGATGATTAACTCGTGTAGTTATAATTTACTAATAATCTTGTGTTTAAATAGTTTCAGTAATTAACTAAGATATTAGTAGGTAATTAGCTTCAACAAAAGAGTTTTGGAGGTTTTACGTGTTGATTCAAGAGCTCGAGCGTCAAGATCACATCTAGTACTCGGTTGGAGTCAAGCTCGTTGGATCGTGTTTGGATCGAGTCGGCTTGGAGACAAGAAGACCTCGGTTTGTGTTTAGTATGTTTATATCATTGTAAAGATTAGATAATATTGATATGCTCAAGTTCACATGCACACACAAGTTTAAAGTTTATTGGTTTTGGTTTCGGTTTAACCGATTTGGATTTCATGTCAAAAACAGAGATATATATCTTATATATATATATATTGGATTCTATCCATATACAATATACTTCAAACTTATTTCAATATCATATTTTTGTATTTATATGAGCTTTGGCGAAAACAGTTTTCCATTTTAAAATTTCAAGTTTTGAAAAATACCGATTTTGTGTTTAAGAAAAATTTCAATATTACAAAAATGGTTCAAATTGTCTATAATATGTGTTGAATTTTTATCACACATATTTGTATTTTAAAGATCTAATAAGAACTTATTTTTATGAAATTTATGTGATTTTATGGGATTTCATTGGTATTAAATTAACCAAGTTTTCAATACCCATACCCCAATCTGACTGCACTGGCGGTCAACCGGACGGTCGATAGGACCAGTGGTCGGTCGACCGTCGCGGTCGGCCGATGTGCACGAGGACATGCACATGGCCAGCCAATTCGGCCGGTCGACTGCACGGTCGACCGACTGAAAGCACCCTACTCTCCGGTGGGGGCCGGTCGACCAGGCGGTCGACCGTTGGATATCGACCGGGCGATCGACCGGAAGCACAATGGTCATAAAAATAACCGTTGACCGGACGACCAGAAGGGCATTTCTGCCCTTTCCTGGATGCCAACGGGTAGATTTTTTTTTTTTTAGGGTTATAAATAGCCCCCTCCTTAGCTGAATTCAACAAGATTTGAGAAGAGAATTTTTCCCATCTTTTAAGAGTTTTTCAGCAAGAGTTTTTGTGGTTAAAAGATTTATTTTTATTTGCTTTTAAAGTGTTGGAAAATTCAAAGAAAAAAGAGTCTTTTGGGAATTGGTTTTTGATCTTGATTTCAATATCTATTTGGAGATTTTCTCAAGTGTTTTTATTTGTTCCAAATACTTTATTTTCTCACACTTAAGCTATCTATTTATACTATCTATTAGGATCTTGTTTTGGTGAGAAAATTGCTTTGTTGTCTTTGAGATCATCAAGAGTTGTAAACCTTCTTCTATTTGGGTTTGTTGTTATCCCTCTTGTGTAGAGGTGATTGTGGATGTTGTGTTTGAATTGGCTACTATTCCTCTAAGTGTAGAGGTGATTGAGGTTGTTATTTGGCTTTGAGCCTTATCCCTCTTGTGTGAGGTGATTGTTGTTTGGCTAAGTGCACATCCCTCTAAGTGTAGAGGTGATAGTTGTTGTGCCTTGCCTCTTGTGTAGAGGTTGTGTTTGTTAGAGAGAGGAGTTGTGCACTCCTAGTTATATTTACCCAAATTCTCAGTGGAGATTCCCTGTGTTGGAAGTCTTGTGTGGACGATATAGTGGAAATCCTTCTGTGTGAAGGCGGGAACGTAGAGCAGTGGCTCGAACCTCGAAACATATCTTGGTGTTTGCGTTTGATCCACTATCTCTACACTCTCTCTATTATACCTTACATTGTATCATATTCATATTGCTCATTTCTTATATATACTTAGTATTGTTTGTGTGTGCCCACACTTGTGTTGAACCAAGAGAGTTTCATATAGCACCTCAACTCTTATCTAGAGGAATTCAGAGGAGATAGTGCTAAGCCCTTCACCGAAAATTTGGCTATACTCTTTGGTTGCACTAATTGTGTTGCGATTAAGTTTTAATTCCGTATCATTTGTCACTAGATTAGTCATACACCTATTCACCCCCCTCTAGGTGTACTTTTAATTGGTATCAGAGCCTACGCTCCTGATATTAGATTTAACCACCTAGGAGTGAGATCTTAGTTGCGAATCTATCATTTCAATTGCACACATATAGTTTATACACTTATGAATTTCATGAACCCTCCTATGTTTGATGTTTCTAACATCAATGTATGGAAACTTAAGATGAGTATGTATCTCAAGACCCTAGGAATGCATGTGTACCTTGCCACTACCAAAAAAATTTATCTTAATAATGACAAGCATATAGAGGCAAATGCACAAGCCCTAGAGGCACTTAGGCACACTCTAAACAAAGAATATTTATGTATGATTTCTCATTGTGATTCCGCTTTTACAGTGTGGAACACTTTGACTTCTCCCAGCTCCAAACGATGAAATATGTGGAGGAGGAATATAGTAGAGAATCCGAACAAGCTTGCTACATGGTCCAAGGGAATGACTCCCTTGTGGTAAACTTGGATACTCAACTAGATGATTGTGCTAATTCTTCAAGTGATGATTATGTTGATGTTGATGCATTAAATGTAGTGCTATCTATTGTTTGTGAAACCTTGCTAGAAAAATATAAACTTTTGAAAAAGAAAAGTCTTAAAATAAAAGAAGAAAATAAGGATTTATTTTCAAAACTTAACATGACTTTGCAAGAGAGGGATGAGATTTCTAATGAAAGGGACTCATTGAAATCCCAACTTGATATTGTCTTAAATGAAAACAAAATCTTAAAAAGCAAAAATGATTGTGATAATATTTTGAAGAAAAATGAGATTTTTACTTCAAAACTTGAAATTGTTTTAAAAGAGAGCTAAACTTTGAAAAATAAAATTGCTTTAATTTCAAATAATTTGGATTTAGTTTCAAAAGAAAATAAATCTTTAAAAAATGATATTGATTCACATATTTGTCATGCTATTATAGATTCATCTTCTATTAATAAACATGTTGCTTGCTTCACCTCTTTTTCTATTATTGAAAATGATATAAATATGTTAAAGAAGAGTGTTGATTGTTTGGGCTCCATTTTGAGCCAATGTGTCATGAACCACACACGGTTGGAATCCATATTTTGAAAGAAATAAGTTTTACATATGCATGCACACCATACATGGCATATACATGCTCATCATACTCACACACATGATTTTATATATGCTCATGTGTACACTTGTACACATTGTGGACGTAAGGGCCACCTTGCAAAATTTTGTTATGATAGATTAAATGATTCAAATTTTACAAACAAATTTGTTTTGATTAGGAAAGGTGTAACCCCATGGACCCAATAGAGTATGGGTACCACATCGACTCCTATTTTATTTGATGTAGGTGTGGGCTCTCACTTGACGTGAGAGTAATGGTGCCTTGATGATGGATGTGTTCTGAGCTAAAATGGTAACACTTTTGGATGCATCACTTTCAAGGGGAGTTTGGTGGGAAGACTACCATGGTTTGGAGATCTAGAGATGTGCACTAATGATTTTGATAACTATCTCTAACTCCTTAATTGTTTACATGCTTTTAGATATTGATTTTTAGCATATCATGTTTTAATGCTCATTATGTTAAACGCCATGATAATTAGACTTATGACATACATGTATAGTAATTGAGATACTCCAATGTTCATATGGATCCATATTTTGTGTTCTTACTTTATTTTAGCTATTGTGTATATCATAACTCTAAGACATATGCATTTATATAATGATCATATTGATTATGTTTTGACTACCTGTTTAGATGTAATTTTCATTAAAACTTGTGTATATACTTGTACAACTAGTGAACCACAAATTGATTATTGTATTTTTATACTTAATTGCTCATTTGTACCCATTAGATGTACTAGTATAGCCTAATTTTGATGATTCGTGCATTTTAACTTGTATTCCCTATTTTGTACATGTTTTATGATAATATGTATTTAGCTTCATGTATATGTTGGTTAAAACTTTAGATATACATGTATACCCTTGAGTCATTTGCTTTTCATGCAAAATTCTTTGTGGACTCATTTGTGTTTAGGGATATGTATGTATACCTTTAGTTTTTGACAATACATACATATGTCTTAAAGTTGAAATTATTATGATGAAAATTAAATTCTCTATGATTTTCATATTATTTTAATTTCATATTGACCTTCATTGTCTATTTTCAAGATTTTGTTAATTATATGTCTTTTACACTCTATGTTTGATGTTTACTCATGATTTATTTTCATGAAATTATTTAAGCTTTATTGCTAATTGAGTGTTGATGATTGTGTGATTTTCATGTTTTCATGGATATATTCTTCTTTTATTCCTTACTTGAAGGATTTTATACTAGTTTTCAAGATTATCATAAAACTAGTTGCGTATTTCTTCATTTTGGAAGAGTTTTCAATCATGTTAAAAAGTTTCAAATTCTAATTTTGAAAACCCTTTTCTTCCAAGGGCGGGCGGATGGGCGACCTTGTCTTGTGAGCCTAATTGAAAATCTTTTTAACATGTGCATGAAAAGGGAGGTAATTATGAGTTATACACTTGATTCTCATTATAGTTTCAATTAGTATCACAATTGATATTTTTTGTATACTCATATTTGTATTTTTTATATATGTATGCTTTAAAATTCAAATAGTATCAATTTCGATTGGTATTTACTTTTTCATACATATATATGTGATTTGATTTTGCTTACTATATCTTACATCTTAAAGTATAAATTATGTTTATGCTAAGCTTGATTTACTCATTAATGCCAATTATTTTTCAATTGGTATCTTATACAAGCTTATGCATTATTTTTATTGGTATTTTATAAAGTGGGAGAAAATTTTTATCTTTCAATTTTTCATCTTATCATTCGATTTATTTTCAACTGGTATCTTACTCCCATTATTTATGATGAAAATACTTTATTTTGGTATATGCTAACATCTTCAATATTGGCATCATATCGATATGAGTTATGTTTACCTAAAACAATTTAGTTTTACTTTCAATTGGTATCAAGATTTTCAATATATATATATTTCAATTGGTATCAAAAAAAATATACAATGTTTCATTTTCTATTGATATCATAATCTACAAGACATTTTAAATTGGTATCAAGATATTTACAATTGGTATATTTTAGTATCTTAAAAATTTTGTTTACTTTCAATTGGTATCTCAAAAATGTTTTGTTTATTTTCAATTGGTATAATAAATTGGTATCATAATGTTTCGATGTATACCTTTACCATATATTGATATATTTTTCAATTGGTATCATAGTGCTTTGATATGTATTGCTTATATGCAAGGAAAACTTAACATCTTCTCTATGTATAGATTCATGTTGAGTGTATCTCATTGAGGAGCTTGACCTCTCTTCTCTATGTCGTACACGTGTGTAGAGGGAGCCTCACATCCCCTTTTATATATTGTATATTATGCGTTATGTGACTAGGGTTTAGTCATCTCTTTTTCATGTAATGCATGCAGGAGGAGTTAACTTTACGTCTCTCTTCTTCATGAATGTATATTGCATATACATCCATCTTGGTTGATTTGACAAAAAAGGGGGAGAAATTTTTTTTGACCCTATTTATTCCCCTTTGTTGATGATTTGACAAAAAGGGGAAAATAAATTTGGAGTTTTATATATGCATGTTTATGTCATTTATATGCATGTTTATTTTTCAATTGGTATCAGAGCATATATGTTTTGCTTTATTCTTCATTTATGCATATATATATTATTTGGCTTATGCATTCATTGAATATCTTTATTGTTTATTTCTATGCATGAGTTAAGGAAGAGTTTCTATGAAGCATAACTTTAATCCATGCATATATAACTCCATGAGTTTTTTCATCATCAAAAAAGGGGAGATTGTTGGCCCAGAGGCCCATCACTCTAGTTTTGGTGATGATTAACTCATATAGTTATAATTTACTAATAATCTTGTGTTTAAATAGTTTCAGTGATTGACCAGGAATTAGTAGATGATTAGCTTTAACAAAGGAGTTTTGGAGCTTTCACGTGTTGATTCAAGAGCTCGAGCGTCAAGATCACATCTAGTACTCGGTTGGAGTCAAGCTCGTTGGATCGTGTTTGGATCAAGTCGGCTTCAAAGTAAGAAGATCTCGGTTTGTATTTAGTATTTTTAGATCATTTTAAAGATTAGATAGTATTGATATGCTCAAGTTCACATACACACGCAAGTTTAAAGTTTATTGGTCTTGGTTTCGATTTAACCGGTTTTGGATTTCATGTCAAAAACATAGATATATATCTTGTATATATATTGGATTCTATTCATATATAATATGCTTCAAACTTGTTTCAATATCATATTTTTGTATTTATATGAGTTTTGGAGAAAACGGCTTTCTATTTAAAAAATTTAAGTTTTGAAGAATACTGATTTTGTGTTTAAGCCAAATTTCAATATCACAAAAATAGTTCAAATTATTTATAATATGTGTTGAATTTTTATCACACATATTTGTATTTCAAAGATCTAATAAGAACTTATTTTTGTGAAATTTATGTGATTTTATGGGATTTAATTGATATTAAATTAACCAAGTTTTCAATACCTATATCCCAGTCTCACTGCACTGGCGGTCGGCCGGACGGTCGATCGGACCAGTGGTCGGTCGACCGTCACAGTTGACCGATGTGCACGAGGACGTGCACATGGCCAGCCAATTCGGCCGGTCGACCGCGCGGTCGATCGACTGAAAGCACCCCACTTTCGGGTGGGAGCCGGTGGACCGGGCGGTCGACCGTTGGCTTTGGACCGGTCGATCGGGCGGTCGACCGAAGGCACAATAGTCATAAAAATGACCGTTGGCCGGTTGACTGGAAAGGCATTTCTGCCCTTTCCTGGCTGCCAACGGGCAGATTTTTTCGAGGGTTATAAATAGCCCCCTCCTTAGCTGATTTCACCAAGATTTGAGAAGAGAATTTTTCAAATCTTTCAAGAGTCATTCAGCAAAAATTTTTATGATTAAAAGATTTATTTTTATTTGCTTTTAAAGTGTTAGAAAATTCAAAGTAAAGAGAGTCTTTTGGGAATTGGTTTTTGATCTTGATTTCAATATCTATTTGGAAATTTTCCCAGGTGTTTTTCTTTGCTCCAAACACTTTATTTTCTCACACTTGAGCTATCCATCTATCCTATCTCTTAGGATCTTATTTTGGTGAGAAAATTGATTTGAGGTCTTTAAGATCACCAAGAGTTGTAAAGCTTCTTCTATTTGGGTTTGCTGTTATCCCTATTGTGTAGAGGTGATTGTGGAAGTTATGTTTGAGTTGGTTGTTATCCCTCTAATTGTAGAGGTGATTGAGGTTATTGTTTGACTTTGAGTCTTATCCCTCTTATGTGAGATGATTGTTGTTTGGCTAAGTGCCCATCCCTCTAAGTGTAGAGGTGATAGTTGTTGTGTCTTGCCTCTTGTGTAGAGGTTGTGTTTGTTGGAGAGAGGAGTTGTGTACTCCTAATTGTAGTTACCCATATTCTCAGTGGAGGTTCCCTGTGCGGAAAGTCCTGTGTGGACGATATAGTTGAAATCCTTTTGTGTGAAGGCGGGACTTAGAACAGTAGCTCGAACCTCGAAACATATCTTGGTATTCACGTTTGATCTACTATCTTTACACTCTCTCTATTATACCTTGCATTGCATCATATTCATATTGCTCATTTCTTATATATACTTGGTATTGTTTGTGTGTGCTCATACTTGTATTGAACCAAGAAAGTTTCATATGGCACCTCAACTCTTATGTAGAGGAATTTAGAGGAGATAGTCCAGAGCCCTTCACCGGGAATTTGGCTACACTCTTTGGTTACACTAAGTGTGTTACAATTAAGTTTTAATTCTGCATCATTTGTCATTAGATTAGCCATACACCTATTCACCCCCTCTAGCTGTACTTTCAAATTATTGATGCAGTGTCAAGGCGCAAGGCTCGAAAGCATTACTGCAAAGCCAAGACGTGGGGCTCAAAGCACGTGTCTTAATATCACTGCAAAGCCAAGACGTGGGGCTCGAAGCCCACATCTCAACAGAGCTCAAAGCGCGCGTCTCAGCATTAGCCCGCGTCTCAGACGCGAAGCTCAACACAGAGTTTGAAGCTAGCATTTCAACACCACCACGGCGCCCTAACATGAAGCTCAAGACCCGCGTCTAGCGTTACCTCAATGACTAAATGCAAGGCTCAAGCCCGCGTCTCAACTGCAGAGGAGCCCTGCATCTCAATTATAACTACTCCATTACTAGGTCAAGTATCATGTAATGAGGGGAGTTAACTCGCATTATGGAGGGTATTTAGGAGATAGTTTTATCCCTGAAACCCCTATAAATCCTAGGTTTGCTATTGAAAAGGGATTAGAATTTTCAGCTGAGAAATACTGATAAAGAGTTAACTCTTCTACCAACTTGCTGAGTTCAAGTTTTGCCTAAATCTCTTTGAGATTTCATTTGATAGGAGCTGTGCTACTCCATCTACGATCCAAGGAGAAGACTTTTAGAAGAGTTTGACTTTCACTCGGTCAACGAAAAATAAGAATCACGTCCCACCGCTACGCAAAGTACCCAGCCTTAAATAAAGAGAAGATCTGAGCTTGATGTCTTCTCTTTCTTGTACTTGGGATTTGAGTGGTTGTAACTTTTCATTGATTCAAGAAAAATTTGCAATATACTTTCAACATTCCTCCTCGTACATGAATGACTTGTTGAGTGTAACTCTTTATTTTACTAGCAAGCATATAAAAATTTTATTTTAGGAGGAAGGGGCTGGATGAGGGCCTGTAGGGGAAAGATGGTGGATTTGTATTATGGTTATATGTATATATATATATATATATATATATATATATATATATATATATATATATATATATATATATATATATATATATATATATATGTATATGTATATATATATGTATATGTATATGTATATGTATGTGTGTATATATATATATATATATATATATATATATATATATATATATATATATGTATATGTATGTATGTATATACGTACATATGTGTGTGTGTACGTACGTACGTACATACATGGGTGTGTGTGTGTGTGTGTGTGTGTGTGTGTGTGTGTGTTTGTGTGTGTATATACGTACATACATATATATGTTACATACATACATACATACATACATACATACATACATACATATATATATATATATATATATATATATATATATATATATACGTACATACATACATATATATTTATGTATGTACATAAATACATATATATATATGTATATATGTATGTACATATGCATATGGACAACCAGGGAGACAACCAGGGAGTATTCAAGCAAACCAAGTCAAGTATTTATTTATTTTCAAAGTAATGTACAAGGATAGTAATTTTACAAGAGGAAAGAAGGCTCAGCACATGAGTAAGAGATTACAAAAGGAGAGGAGAGATTATTTTCCGATGCCTTCCTCATTAGAGCATTGCTCTTTTTATAGGCCAAAGTAAGCCTCGAAGCTTCATGCCAGCTCAGTCAGGTATGATGAGATTCTCTTAGCTTTATTTCACTTCAGATGATATGATGATATTCTCTCAACTTTATTTCACTTCACTTTACTAAAGTGAGACAGATGGATTTCACTTTATTAAAGTGAGACAGATGGAGTAAACTGAGGGCTCCCCGGGGCTCATTCAGTTTTGTCTTCAAGTGTGGAGATATTCGATCTGATCTGGTGCTTGATTGGTGGTTGACGTGGCTGAATTTCTTTAAGTGTGGAGATATTCGGTCTGATCTGGTGCTTGATTGGTAGTTGACGTGGCTGGATTTCTTCTTATCTCTGAGTAGCTGGGGGGATGACGCCATGGTAAGTATTACTTCTTCTTTGTAGTCTCCATCAGTTGACGGATGTAGTCATCTATATTTTCTCCAGAATTTGGATCTTGAGCATCTGGTAGAATTTCTTCATCTGAGTCTTGGTTGAGCTCCTTCTCTAATTCTTCCATAGTCTTGGAGGATGTCTTTGAAGAGTACAAGGATGTATTATCTGAATCAAAAGTTTGTTCCAATTGTGCTTGCATATATTGTAGACACCTTTTCTTCATTTCTTCCTCAGTCATCATTGGGTATTTCCTTTGTAGGGAATTTTTTAATTAAGAAGCGGATTTTCTTCTCGAAGTTCCTTTTGGATTTTGTTTTCGAGTAGAATATTATTTTTTTATCTTGTCTTTTATTTTGGCCAGTTTGACCTGCTCATCAATTTTGTTCCACCATTTGATCAAAAACTTTCTAGAGATGATAGGAATATTATTTTCATCAAATTCACCTTTCGTAGTCCATTTAAAGATGTAAGGGATTTCATTTTGGACAAAAAAGTATAAAGTACTTTCTCCTGAAAGAAGACTGGACTCTCTTGTTGAGAAATGAGGGTGAGAGTCAACCCAAAGAGGAAAGTGAGTTTGAAGGGAAGAAGGTAGAATTGGTAGTTCGGCGCCAAATTTAAGCCACCATTATATGAACCAGGAGGGTATTTCTTTGGATAAAATATTTGGACAGATGCGAATGAACCAAGAATGCTTTTTCCTTGGATTTTCATAGTAAAACATGTTTTGAAAGGCGAAGACCTAGTCCCAATAATTGAAAGAAATTTGCTTTTCTCCAAATTTCATTAGCCTGGCCCTATTTGGATGGAAACCCTAAGTTTGGGGTGAGAGGATTTCTCTGATGATGATTTTACTATAATTGATTTTTCGGATTTGTCAAGGGAATTGTAGAAGTGTTCTACTTCGATAGATTTGGTGACCAGTAGTATGGCCTCAAGAACATTTCTAGATTTCCCTTCTATTGTGGGATAATAAGAACTTTCAAGATATTTATGGAGTAATTCCCATGTTTCATTGATTTTTGGGATATCATTCCTTTCAAGAGTTATGATTAACTCAGAAATATTTTTCTGGTAGAATATTTCTTCAACTTCAAGAATTTCTTTAAAAGTTAAAGTTTTATTTATTTGAAATTGGTGGAAAGATTCTTCCCTATCAGGAATATTGCCTGATGAAGATGAGGGGGAATTGGGAGAATTAGATGCTATTAAAGGCCTCCCCGTATTAGGGTTGGATAGGACAAGCCAGGGAGTTTTGCCTCTTCCACGCCCTCGGCTTCTACCTGCACTAGAATCCTACATTAGGCTGTAAAAATTCACGGGTTAAATAGTCAGGTAGAGAATTATCTCGACCTTTGATGTATTCATTATCAAAATCAAATATAGCTAATTCAACTTGCCATCTAGCGAAAATTTGCTTCGAAGCTAGGTTTTTAACATCCTTTTCGATAATAGACTTAGCAGAGCTACAATCTATTCTTAATAAAAAAAAATTTATTAAGCAAGTCATCTTGAAATTTATATATACATTTTATTATAGCAAGAAGTTCTTTTTTAATTGTTGAATAATTATATTGAGTTGGATTCCATTTTCCTGAATGGAACCTAACTTATTCTTCTAATTTTTTATTAGGGTTTCATTGTTTGAGGATTCCTCCATACCTAATATCACTAGCATCAGTCTCTACTGTCTTAAACCAGTCAGGGTTATCAAAATGTAGGAAAGGTAGATTTTTAACCCTTTATTTTATTCTTTTAACTGATTCAGTATGTTCATTAGACCAGGGTGTAGCATTTTTTCTTAGTCTGTCATATAAGATTTTGGTGCCTTCAGCTAAATCTTTGTAGTAATCTGCTACCTAGTTTAGTGCACCAAAAAATCTTTATAGTTGCTTTTCATCTGAAAATTTTGAGGCAAATTCAATGCTTCTATTTATTGGAATTATAGTTCCATTGACAATATTATGTCCTAAAAATCTTATAACTTATTGAAATAGTTTCAATTTAGGGGCAGATATAACTAGACCATTTTTTATAATAAGATATTTAAATATATTTAGATGTTTAAAATGCTCTTCTAATGTATTAGAGAATATTATATATCATCAATATAAAACAATATAAAGTTAGTGTAGTTCATGAATATGTCATTCATTATATTTTGAAATTCTGATGGAGCATTTTTTAGTCCAAAGAGCATTACATTCCATTCGTAATGACCAAATAGAACAGTGAAAGCTGTTTTATATTTATCTTGTTCACTTATTTGGATTTGCCAGTAATCAGATTTCAAATCAAACTTAGAAAATATTTTTGCATTTACTATTCAGTTTAATAAGTCTCTTTTATTGGGGATTGGATATCTAATCCATTTCAACACCTTATTAAGTGGTTTATAATTTATTACTAATCTTGGAACGCCATGTTCCTTCTCAGCTACATCATTAACATAAAAAGCTGTGCAACTCTAAAGAGAATAAGATTTTCTGAATAACTTTTTATTTAAGAGATCATTAATCTCCGTTTTACAAAGTTTTAAATATTCTTTATTCATTTGGCAAGGTCTTGCCTTAGTAGGAATATCCTTTCATTAAATGATTCTTCATAAAGTAAAGATACAATATATTGTTTTCTTTCCCAAAAGCATTAGGTAAATTGCTACATGTTTGAGATTTAAAGTTTTCTTCAACTTGTTTAATTTTCTGTTGAATCAGGCTAGATTGTAATTGTTTTGTTATATTTGTCTTAACAATCTCTTCTTTAAGAAAGTTAATTTGGTTTTCTTTTAGATAGATTTCTTTGACTTCATTTAGAAGTTTAACTATAGGGTTAGTTATAAATTCAAAGGTTATAGTTTGACCTTTATAACAAGTAACTATGCCGTTTTCATCAATTTGTTTAATTGGCATGAGTTTTCCTAAGAAAGGAGTGCCTAGTATGACATGTTATGATATTTCTTTTACTATTTGAATATGTAAAGGGATACAAACTTTATTTTTACAAATATTTACATCTGTAATCTTGTATGGTGTAGTGAGTGCCTTATTATTGGCAGCACTTAAAGTTTGTGTAGTGTATTCACAACATTTTAAGGGCATTAATCCTTATTTTATGCAATTAAGATCAACACCACTATTAACAAGTGCTATTAAGTCTTGGATATAAAATTCATTATTGATGAGTAAGTTGATTTTTATATACCATTTATGGGTTATTACTAAATTCATTGTTTGTAGGAATTGATTGGTTTCTTTCAGTTCTTTTTCATTAAGTTCTTCTACCTTATTGTCTTTATTCTGTTCTAACTTAGTTAGTCTAAAATCTAGTGTTTCATTTTCTTTTCTTAAAGTCTTTATTTCTATTTTAATGTATTAATTTCTTGATGTAGTTCTTGAATTGTTACTGGTTTCTTTTCTTTATTTCTGTATCTTTCAAGAACTTCAGAAAGTCTGTAAACATTATCTATTCTTGGTAATTTTTCTTTTTATTTAGTAGTAACTATTAACTCTATTATTTTATTTTTCATTATTATATCCATTTCATTGTTTAATACATAGTCTAACAGATTTTTCTTGTCAGCAGTAGTTAGGACATAAAGTCCATTCATTTCTATTATAGACTTGTAATAGTTTAATTGATCAAGTGTACAGCATTGGCCATTACATTCATGGCAATCTTCTTCAGAAGAGGTGGAAGATTGGTCCTCTTCAGAAGTATAATCTTTATTAGAATTAATCATTATTTTTAATAGTGCTCTTCTAAGATCTTCGTTTTCAATTTCTTCAATTTTCTTTTTAGTGTAGCATCATTAGCATAATGGTCTAATTTTTCACATTTATAACGTTTTATGTTCTTTTGCTTCTGCTTCCTTGTTTTTATATTATCTTTTCTATAGAACGATTCCTTTTGTTCTTTATTTCTCTTTTTATTATAAGTCTTATATCTTTTATTGATTTGAGTAGGTTTTTTAGAGTCATTATGTAGTTTCTTAAAATTCTTAACATATTTAAGGGGTTTAGGCCCGTCTATGATAAATTGGCTACAAAACTCTCCTAATTGCTTTCTTTCAGAAAGTCTCTGGACCTTTAATTGATGCCTCAATTTCAAGCCATTACATAAGGCTAATCCTTCTTCAATACATGAGTTTAATAGATTTCCGTAAGTATAATTATGATATGATATAGTATCATTATTTTTGTCTCTGAGAGTTTTCCTAACCCTCTCAGCAAGGAGATTTGATAGACCATCTATTAATTTAGACTTCCAGTGTATATTATTAGTATCATTGAGTAGCATTACCTTACTTAAAAAGTGTCTTTGTACCATCTAAAATGAGTTAAAGTTGGGTGATCGGGGGAAAGCCACACACAAAAAGTGTATATTTTGAAATCGATATTTAAAGTGCGTGCTTTGGCTTCCTTGATACATCTGTTATAGCATAGAGGCTAAAACGAGTCGAATCTACAAGGACGGGAGGCGATAGAAGCTTTACCGGTTGATTCACGTGTTTGTTAAAAGTTCTTCAATGTTTTAAAGAATGAAAGAAAAGAAAGCAAAGAATGGAAAAGAGAAGTACAGTGAAATACGAAGAACTGAGAAACATAGAAAAGAATGGTATTTGTGATTTTTGATATTTCTAAAATAAAGTGAAAAATAAAGAAAACTCACGGCTACTAACTACTAATGACTCCACCAACATGCTAGCCTCTTAGTAATAGTTGCCTCACATGTATCATTGGCCATCACTAGTCATTGGTTCAAGAGCTTTACAAGCATGGCCCATATGTTACTCATCACATCCAAACTCAACAAAACAGGTTCAGGCTACACTTAAACCATCAAAACTAAAAGTAAGCATGGAGTAAAGTAATGTTAGCTTGTTAGAGAGTTAGGAAGTTAGAGTGTTAGATCCATCATCATGAGCCATCAATGGCTCTTGCAAGAGCAAGGCCAAGTAGAGACTATTAGATTCATGTAGATTATCAAACAAGAAGTTAGACTAGTTAGTGGTTAGTAGTTAGTTTCCATGAGATAAAAGATTAGCTACACATGTAAAAGGAAGTTGAGAGAAAATAAATAGAGGTAAAGAGAGAACTTTTTATAGCTTGTCACCTTCTATTACAAGCACTCTTACATTTCACTCATGTATAACTCTCTCCCCTAATACAAGATCTAAAAGAAATGAAAAATACAAAGAGAGAGAAGAAGAAAAACAAAACTACAATACCCTAAACTATAAAATGAAAAATGAGACTACCCTAAACCTTGCATATCTCCAACTCCAGAACCCAGGGGATATATATAGGCATCAGGGAAAGGGGGCCAGGCTGGCAACAGCTGGCCAGAAGCCCGGGCCTAACCGCGGCCGTACGGCCCCAGCCAGCCTCCCTAGGCCGCAGAAACACGGCCTCCCTAGGGAAGTGCGTGTGGCGCTTTGAGCCGCGCGCTGTCCTGTGTGTCCCTTGTCAGCTTCTGCTCCCGGTTTCTAGTTTTGGGCCCCTGATTTTGACGAATCAGCTCTTCTAGGTCAATAGCTATGATATTGGCTTTTAATCACTCATTAAATGGTGATTTAGGGTCTTCTTCTTCATTCCATACCATGGACCTAGAAACATATAAGAGAGGTATTATTAGCAGAATTTAATATTAAATAAATGTAAAGATGTGATATGAAATATGCAGTTTTAGAGACTAATCACACCCCCACACTTATCTTTTACTCGTCCCGAGCAAAACAAAAAACTAAGAAAATTATTACACCACTATCGCAGGTGACGCGATTGCACTGAGCATGTGCAACAAGCCATTAAATCTCTAGGTTTCTCCTAGAGGAGGAGTTTTGTCTCCTGAGGGTTTTCAGCGGATTACACCCACAAAATTCATAAAGAAAGAAATCAAATATTAGTATTTTGAAAACGCATTTTGCAATAGAGAAAAATGTTTAAGTATTTTTGTGAAAATATAAGTGATCCAAGGTCAGCGGTTAACTAGAAATTATTCTTTCTTAAACTAAGTCGAAATGCAAAATTTTGTTATAAATTAAATGTAACAATTTAAAATTGAATTGACTCTTTGATCTTTCATAAAACTCTTAGAAAAATATGCACTTTGTGAACTGTGAATATTTTGAGATATCGACTCTAACTTTCATGCCATTTATTTATATATATATTATTATTATTATTATTTTTTCTTCCTTTAGTTTTCTTAGGCTTTCTTATTTACCCTAGTAATGAGCCTTTAGCCCGTGACTCCCAAACCATATGATCTTAGGGCACCAGATAAGAAAGCATCCCTTAGACTTAAGGACTCGAGTAAATAAAGTCACAAAACTAAAGGGGATTATTTTATTTTTGTCCACCTTTTAGGTGTGAATAATCATGCTTCTTGAGGCATAATTACCCAACTTCAATAAGTAGTTTTTATTATCATAATTTATATATATATATATATATATATATATATTTATGGCATTTTAGTCTTTGTTTCAATCCCAAAAATTGTGTAAGTGTGGAGTGCATAAATCTAAGGTAAAAAATTCAAGATCAAATTATCTTTTCAATCTTACTTTCTTATCCTAAAATTTTAACAAGATCTATTATTTTGACTCGGTTTAAAATTTCATAATTTTAGGTCTTCCTAATTCCTAAGATAATCTTAATTTTCTTAAAATAAATCAAAACTATTTATCTTGTTTCAAAAAGTTTTGTAAAAAGAAAAGAAAATAGTTTTTGTATAAAAGATATTTTTTTTTAAAAGAAGTGTAAAAGAAAGAAAATGTAAAACTAACTATGTTAGTAAACCCTCCCCCACACTTATCTCAGGCATTGTCCTCAATGCATCGTGAATATGTATATACATGAAACAAATGGAAAGGGAAGGAAGAGTACCTCAAGGGGGTGGCTCCGGTGGTGGTCTGATTGGGCCAAGCATTGCTACCCAATCAAAATAGCATGGATCTTATAGGAACGCACCAATGACCTCTCTAATATGACCTAATAAAAGAATGATTGAATGAATGGTCTTATATAAAAAATTATCCTCATTTAATTTCCAATTTTCAAAAATAATTACTGAGTCATTTTCGTCAACAGTCTTGTCCAACAATGATGTGTGATTTTGGGACATGATTGATTTGGATTCAAATGGAACAGGAGTAAAAACCGACACCGACTAGGGAATTTGACTCAGATCAAGTCGAGAGTCAACAATAAGAGTCAAAATTGGTTCAATAATGGGGTCCAAACTAAAGAATTGATGTTCACACACTTTCCCCATCAATGAAGTGTGATCATGAGAGATTGGTGATTCCATTTCACGGTGTACTAGTACAGGATTGAATGTTGACTCCGGAATAGAGAAAAAATTTGGTAAAGATATTGGAATCATTATTGAATCAAAAAGTGAAATGAAATTACTAACATGAGGTTCAGGATCACATTCAGGTTCGATTTCAATTTCAAGAAAGGGATAACTTGCTAGAATGTCCAGAATACTTTCATAACTTGGAGTTTGGTTAAGTTCAAATTTGTGTCTGAAATTGAATCTGGATTCCAAAAATGACATGATTCATAGGTCCAATAAGTAGAGTTAGGAATATAAGGATCGGGCAAAGGTTGACAAGAAAGACTTTCCTCGCTCTCATTGATCAATTCGCTCATAAGTGAGTCTAACCTACTGATAGGCCGTGTAACAGAATTTAGATTCGGAATCATATCTTCAATACTCTTTGCAATTGGTTCTTCTTGAAATAGTGAGTATGGAAGTTAATTTGGAAATTGTGGTGAAATTGTGAGTCCATCGGATTTTACGATTGCTGCTCGGACTCATGCAAGGGTTCCATACTCAAGTCCAGTATTGATGGTTGTTCATTTTAAATTAGTGAGACTGGAAAAGATGAGTAGGACTCTTGAAAATTTGGTTGAGATGATGAATCCAACATGTTTTGCATTCTTTCACAAAAGACTTCCAAACGCTTTTCTAGCTCAAATTTTTCTTCAATTGGATGCTCTAGAAAAGGCATATGTGGAGTTTGATGTGGGAAGGATTGTGAATTGAGCAAAATTTGAAATTGCTGTAGGGACTCTTCCATACTCCTTTCCAAATCAGGTTTTTCTTCGGTTGGTGGAAGAGGAAAAGGAGTATATGAAACAAAATGGGGGAATAAACTTTATGAAAATTGTGGACAAGGCGGTTGAAAATTTGACTCGGGGGAGGTGAATCCCCATTGACTCTTCTAAGAGTTGAAATTATTTTTAAAATTATGATCATATGTTGGGGATATTGGTCATATTGATTCGGATAATCCCAACTCGACATAAATGGTTGGTTCATGTTGTACATAGCCGGGTTAGAGTTATCCAATATTCGAATCAAATGAGGTCGGGATGAAATATGGATTCATATTATGATTGAAAGAATTATTGTTGTTGAAATCCATATCACAATTTACAAAAAAGAAAGAAAACAAACAAACAAACAAATAAAGAAAAAGAAAAAGAAACAAGCCTATGCTAGGGTTGACAAAGACCTAGACGACTCCTAACTGGTTAGACTGTCCACGAGGGATACGTTGTCAGAATCTGACCACGAGTTAATCGGCCAGGTAGGGGCAAGATCAATGGGAGGTATCCTTACCAGAGCAATGATTAGACGAGAAAGGTGTATGTAAATGTGTTCGATGTATCCCTTTCTTATCTCCGCTATAGCATAAGGCTATACCGAGTCGATTCTCAGGGAGAGCTAGCGATAGAAGCGTTACGAATCGTAGTGAAGATGTTAAACGAGAATTCTTCTTTGCTTAAAAGAATAAAACAATCATGGAACAAGAAACGAAAGAATGGATGGATATGTTCATGGTGGAAAAGTGGAAAGAAATCAAGAAGATTGGTTTTGGACTAACAACTAAAAGAAAGTAAACTTGAAGAATCAAACCATGACTAGCTTACCTTACTACCTTGCCAAAGCTTACCAAACTCCGTGATAGTGAAGGCGTGCCTCATGTTGTCACTCCATCAGCGTAGGTTTGTCTTGCGTGTTGATCTAATTACTTTCCCATTGCATGAAGGGTGGTTTAACCCATCGGAGAAGAGAAGACCATCCAACTTGCAAGATGAAATAAAGCAATCACCCATGAGTTAGTGAAGATGGCAAGGCTAGTGGTTAGCTAGTACATGGTAGAAAAGTTAGCTACAAGCCATAAGAAAAGTAAAACAAAGCATGAATAAAATTGCAAGGAATTAAAGCAAGCAAGTAAAGAAAGCAATTAAAGAAAGCAAGTAAACTAGAACCAAGCTCAAGTAGAGGAAGGAGAATGGATGAATCCTTGTTGCTTCAAGTTGTCACACCTTGATTACACAAGCTCTCTCTCTCACAATCTCTCTCTTTTACAAAGTATCTAGGGAAGAAGAAGAGGGACTAAAGAACTAAACCTAGAGAAAAACCTATGAAAATTACAACGACTAACAATTTCTCCTCTCTTCTCCATTCAGTTTTTGCTCGCAGGTTCAAATGCAGTATTTATAGGCACAGAGAGAACTCTCCAGAAGACGAACAGGTGGCCAAAATCTGGGATTGAATGGCCCAGATTTTGCGGTGGATCCGCGGCAAGGCGCGGCACTTTTGTGGCCGTTGGATCCCAAATTTTTGTTACAAGTTTGTTACGAGGTTGTTATCCACGTGGCCTTCTAGAATCTTCAGTTGTTACGCGGATCTCTCTGGATTCTGATTTCAAATTTGGGCTTTATCTTAATCTTGGATTTAATCCCTTTAATTATTGCTAATTAAAGTGATTATTGGGCTATCTCTCCATTAGAGTGTGAACCTGCAAATATATAGAGAAGATGAGTAAAAATCATATATTTATTTGCAATATGCATGGGGATTATGTGGTAAAATATGCAACATTGTGTACCAATCACACCCCCACTTATTCTTTTGCTCGTCCCGAGCAAAACAAAGAAAAAGAAAAGAAAATCCTAACTACCAATTTTATTACACCACTTTCGCAGGTGACGCGATTGCACTGAGCGTGTGCAACAAGCCGTTAAACCTCTAGGCTACCCTAGAGGAGGAGTGTTGTCTCCTGAGGGTTTTCAGCGGATTACACCCACAAAATCCATAAAGAAAGAAGACAAATGTTAGTGTTTTGAAAACGCATTTTGAAAGAGAGACATGTTTTCAAACTATTTTTGCAAAAATATAAGTGATCTTAGGTCATAAGTCCACCTATAATCATTCTTCCTTAAACTTAATCTCTATGCAAGATCTTGTCTTCAATTAAGGTAAGAATTCAAAATTGGATTGAATACTTTATCTTTCATAAAACCTAGATAATATGCACACCGTGCTCAGTGAAAATTTCTGGGATTTCAACTCTAACCATAAAGCCATTTATTTATTTATATATTTGTTATTATTTTTTTTTCTTCTTTTTCTTCCCTTAGTTTTCTTAGGCTTTCTAGTTCACCCATGTAGCGAGCCTTTAACCGATGACTCCCAAACCAATCGGTCTTAGGGCACCAGATGAGAAAACATCCCTCGGGTTTAAGGTCTCGAGTAAAAAAGGCCACGAAACTAAAGGGGGTTATTCTTTTTGATCCCCGGCAACGGCGCCATTTTGATTAGACGAGAAAGGTGTATGTAAATGTGTTCGATGTATCCCTTTCTTATCTCCGCTATAGCATAAGGCTATACCGAGTCGATTATCAGGGAGAGCTAGCGATAGAAGCGTTACGAATCGTAGTGAAGATGTTAAACGAGAATTCTTCTTTGCTTAAAAGAATAAAACAATCATGGAACAAGAAACGAAAGAATGGATGGATATGTTCATGGTGGAAAAGTGGAAAGAAATCAAGAAGATTGGTTTTGGACTAACAACTAAAAAGAAAGTAAACTTGAAGAATCAAACCATGACTAGCTTACCTTACTACCTTGCCAAAGCTTACCAAACTCCGTGATAGTGAAGGCGTGCCTCATGTTGTCACTCCATCGGCGTAGGTTTGTCTTGCGTGTTGATCTAATTACTTTCCCATTGCATGAAGGGTGGTTTAACCCATCGGAGAAGAGAAGACCATCCAACTTGCAAGATGAAATAAAGCAATCACCCATGAGTTAGTGAAGATGGCAAGGCTAGTGGTTAGCTAGTACATGGTAGAAAAGTTAGCTACAAGCCATAAGAAAAGTAAAACAAAGCATGAATAAAATTGCAAGGAATTAAAGCAAGCAAGTAAAGAAAGCAATTAAAGAAAGCAAGTAAACTAGAACCAAGCTCAAGTAGAGGAAGGAGAATGGATGAATCCTTGTTGCTTCAAGTTGTCACACCTTGATTACACAAGCTCTCTCTCTCACAATCTCTCTCTTTTACAAAGTATCTAGGGAAGAAGAAGAGGGACTAAAGAACTAAACCTAGAGAAAAACCTATGAAAATTACAACGACTAACAATTTCTCCTCTCTTCTCCATTCAGTTTTTGCTCGCAGGTCCAAATGCAGTATTTATAGGCACAGAGAGAACTCTCCAGAAGACGAACAGGTGGCCAAAATCTGGGATTGAATGGCCCAGATTTTGCGGTGTATCCGCGGCAAGGCGCGGCACTTTTGTGGCCGTTGGATCCCAAATTTTTGTTACAAGTTTGTTACGAGGTTGTTATCCACGTGGCCTTCTAGAATCTTCAGTTGTTACGCGGATCTCTCTAGATTCTGATTTCAAATTTGGGCTTTATCTTAATCTTGGATTTAATCCCTTTAATTATTGCTAATTAAAGTGATTATTGGGCTATCTCTCCATTAGAGTGTGAACCTGCAAATATATAGAGAAGATGAGTAAAAATCATATATTTATTTGCAATATGCATGGGGATTATGTGGTAAAATATGCAACATTGTGTACCAATCACACCCCCACACTTATTCTTTTGCTCGTCCCGAGCAAAACAAAGAAAAAGAAAAGAAAATCCTAACTACCAATTTTATTACACCACTTTCGCAGGTGACGCGATTGCACTGAGCGTGTGCAACAAGCCGTTAAACCTCTAGGTTACCCTAGAGGAGGAGTGTTGTCTCCTGAGAGTTTTCAGCGGATTACACCCACAAAATCCATAAAGAAAGAAGACAAATGTTAGTGTTTTGAAAACGCATTTTGAAAGAGAGACATGTTTTCAAACTATTTTTGCAAAAATATAAGTGATCTTAGGTCATAAGTCCACCTATAATCATTCTTCCTTAAACTTAGTCTCTATGCAAGATCTTGTCTTCAATTAAGGTAAGAATTCAAAATTGGATTGAATACTTTATCTTTCATAAAACCTAGATAATATGCACACCGTGCTCAGTGAAAATTTCTGGGATTTCAACTCTAACCATAAAGCCATTTATTTATTTATATATTTATTATTATTTTTTTTTTCTTCTTTTTCTTCCCTTAGTTTTCTTAGGCTTTCTAGTTCACCCATGTAGCGAGCCTTTAACCGATGACTCCCAAACCAACCGGTCTTAGGGCACCAGATGAGAAAACATCCCTCGGGTTTAAGGTCTCGAGTAAAAAAGGCCACGAAACTAAAGGGGATTATTCTTTTTGATCCCCGGCAACGGCGCCATTTTGATTAGACGAGAAAGGTGTATGTAAATGTGTTCGATGTATCCCTTTCTTATCTCCGCTATAGCATAAGGCTATACCGAGTCGATTCTCAGGGAGAGCTAGCGATAGAAGCGTTACGAATCGTAGTGAAGATGTTAAACGAGAATTCTTCTTTGCTTAAAAGAATAAAACAATCATGGAACAAGAAACGAAAGAATGGATGGATATGTTCATGGTGGAAAAGTGGAAAGAAATCAAGAAGATTGGTTTTGGACTAACAACTAAAAAGAAAGTAAACTTGAAGAATCAAACCATGACTAGCTTACCTTACTACCTTGCCAAAGCTTACCAAACTCCGTAATAGTGAAGGCGTGCCTCATGTTGTCACTCCATCGGCGTAGGTTTGTCTTGCGTGTTGATCTAATTACTTTCCCATTGCATGAAGGGTGGTTTAACCCATCGGAGAAGAGAAGACTATCCAACTTGCAAGATCAAATAAAGCAATCACCCATGAGTTAGTGAAGATGACAAGGCTAGTGGTTAGCTAGTACATGGTAGAAAAGTTAGCTACAAGCCATAAGAAAAGTAAAATAAAGCATGAATAAAATTGCAAGGAATTAAAGCAAGCAAGTAAAGAAAGCAATTAAAGAAAGCAAGTAAACTGAACCAAGCTCAAGTAGAGGAAGGAGAATGGATGAATCCTTGTTGCTTCAAGTTGTCACACCTTGATTACACAAGCTCTCTCTCTCACAATCTCTCTCTTTTACAAAGTATCTAGGGAAGAAGAAGAGGGACTAAAGAACTAAACCCAGAGAAAAACCTATGAAAATTACAACGACTAACAATTTCTCCTCTCTTCTCCATTCAGTTTTTGCTCGCAGGTCCAAATGCAGTATTTATAGGCACAGAGAGAACTCTCCAGAAGATTAACAGGTGGCCAAAATCTGGGATTGAATGGCCCAGATTTTGCGGTGGATCCGCGGCAAGGCGCGGCACTTTTGTGGCCGTTGGATCCCAAATTTTTGTTACAAGTTTGTTATGAGGTTGTTATCCACGTGGCCTTCTAGAATCTTCAGTTGTTACGCGGATCTCTCTGGATTCTGATTTCAAATTTGGGCTTTATCTTAATCTTGGATTTAATCCCTTTAATTATTGCTAATTAAAGTGATTATTGGGCTATCTCTCCATTAGAGTGTGAACCTGCAAATATATAGAGAAGATGAGTAAAAATCATATATTTATTTGCAATATGCATGGAGATTATGTGGTAAAATATGCAACATTGTGTACCAATCACGCGCGCACACACACACACATACACACACACACACACACACACACACACACACACACATATATATATATATACACACACACACACACACACACACACACACACACACATATGTACACACACACACACACACATATATATGTATGTATATATGTACATATATATATATGTATGTACACACACATATGTATATATATACATATGTATATATATACATACATACATATATATATATATATATATATATATATATATATATATATATATATATCTATATATATATATATATATATATATATATCTATATATATATATATATAGGGGTACTGTACCTCAGCCGACGGCTGAGAGAGTTTCTCAGCCGGTGGTGAAGTGGCTGAATATATGCCACATATCGGTCGCAGAGTGTAGGCGCTAAAAAAATCAAAAAAATCCCGCCTAAAGGATCGTGAATCAAATTGACGAAAATACCCCTTTTTTACTTCTAAACTAGCATAAACTTATCCACAAACAAAATTTACCTAAAAAATTTGTAATTTACAGAGAATTTTCAGTTGAATATATCTACAGTTATAAAATTCCTAATTCTACTACATCGAAAATATAATAGAAAAAATTTGGATCAAGATAATGTGAAATAAACAGCAGCATTGAAAAGTAAAAAACATGTTTGAAACATAAAAAAACTGTTATTTTTTATTTAATTTTTTTATTATTTTAATTCGTGTTATTTTCAACTCATATAGGTTTAATAAAAGAAACTGAAATGAATAGAAAAATGAAATTTAATGTGGGGCAACCGTATATTGATTTTTCTATTACAAATGTATAGTGTAAAAAAATAATGAAATACAATGGTTATTTTTTTCGCATTCTTATCCACAAAAAAATTCATAACAGATGAAACATGATATCGTTCAGCACATTCTGACCGTTTTACAAAGTCTGCGATCATAGTCGAGTCATAGCATAATAAAACTTTCGAACATTGCGACCATGGTCGCAGACATAATATAATATAACTTTCAATTTTATATGACGACTGCGACACTAGTCGCAGTAATAGTATAACAAAACTTTCTATCACTGCGACCATGGTGCAGACTTAATATAATATAACTTTCAAATTTATATCACGTCTGCGACCCTAGTCGCATACCTTATTCGCATAAAAAACAGACGAAACATGCTATCGTTCAGCACTGCGACCTCGTTCAGCACTACGACCACAGTCGCTATCTTTTTTCACATGCCTTATGTAACAGATTTTTGATAATTTTACAAATTAGATTAGCCATGCGACCTTGAGATCAGTCCGCGTATCTCACATCTTATAAAATACTATATTAATTACTGAATTAAATGAAGTAATTAATATTCTATCTACCGTGATACAACAACAGTCTCAAAAAAAGAGATGCACTAATATTAATCTCGATAAAGGAAAGATGTGCACCATACATAATCTAAAGAATAAGTAAAACGTTCTATAAAAAGTTAATTTGTACTTCACGTAATAAACCTCTGGAAAAAAAGGAACTCTTCGGATTCTCCCGCCATAACTCTTCAATTAAATATTTAATTTTTTTACCACTTCTTCCAATACTCAACTGTCACCTATAACAATTATTATTACTATTCATATTCATTCACATTATTGACCTTTTTATAGTGCTTGTAACTAATATATTATCTCATATCTAAAAACTATATTTTTGCTCTTCCTTTCCAATTTGATTTCAAAACTTCCAGAAAACAATTCATTCTTGAATCATGTCTTCCCCCTCTTCTTCCTCTGAACACTCAGATTTCAACTTCAATCATTCACCCACCGGTCCTCTTTCTTCAGGGTATTCTAGTGAATCTAATACCAGTCTGGACTTCACTCCTTTTTACTATCTCACTACATCAAATAATATTTTATCTGATCCTCCTCTTCATGAAGATAATGAAGTTTTCATGGGGCTTAGTGAGGAGGAAATTATTCCTCTGCCACTTGACGGAGACATGCTTGATGAAAGCATGTCCTCTGATGCTGGAGGCTCGCTTCCTTTGATCATATCTTTAACGGGTTCTTCTCGACACGGATCGGACGAAGAGCTTGATAGAGACGATCCATTCTGAGAGTTTATCAATGAACCAAAAAAACCCTCAAAAAGAGGAAGATGATGAGGAAATCAGTGATGAACAGGAAGACGAGGAGAATGAAGATGACGAATCTGCTTATGATGGTGATGACGATGAGGATTAAGATTTCCTGATCTTCTGATATCTAACGTTATTTTGTCTTCTTTTAATAGCTTTTAATGCTCTTTTTTTGTAAGGTTTCTTTCTGATCATATTATGTTATAAATAAAATTTACTTCTATCTGTAAAATAATCTTTCATATTTTTAAAGTACATATAAAGTATACCGTATAGTTATTATTTCTGTATCTTATCTGCGATAATGGTCGCAATACTCATATAATAATTACATATGAAACTGCGACCACGGTCGCTGTCCAGTCATAAACAGTTTGATCATTTTGCATTGAATAAAGTTAAAAACAGCAACCATGGTCGCAGTCTAAAATTAAACTATATAAACAGATAATACTGCGAACATGATCGCAATCCTCTCAGATCAGTATATTTCACTGTATATCACAAATTAGAAAACTGCAACTGCTGTTCTTAAAGACTGCGACCATAGTCGCAGTCCTACTTCGCATGCAATAAGTAAAAACAATTCGTAGTTTATAGGCGGCTGAGACAACAGTTACAGTAAAGAGCAAATATATAAAATCACACGTAAACTGCGACTATAGTATCAGTTCTTAGTCACCGTTATTACATTTAACCGGGCAAAAAAAAAGTCCACGACATGCTCTCGTTAAGCACTGCGATTATAGTCCCAGTCCTTGTCCGCATTCAATATGTAAAAAAAATAATAATTTATACATTACATGCGAAAAAAGTAAACTGCGACTATATTCAAAATCAGTAAAATTCATACAGATCATATCATAAAAAATCTACAAATTAAATAATTGTAGACTGCGATAAAGGACGCTTTTAAAACTATTGAGAAATTAATTTATTGACCACTACGACCTTAGGCACATTCCTAAAATATATAATATCTGCGTAAAAAAAATTTAAAACTATTGAGAAATTATTTTATTGACAACTACGAGCTTAGGCGCATTCCTAAAATATATAATATCTGCGTAAACAAAAAAATTAATAAATAAGCATTCAAATTAGTTTCGTGATTTGATGAAGTTGGTCGCAGTTTGGCCGCAGTTATAAAAGATAATTATGACAATATTGACTAACGTCAGAAATATAAAAAAATAATAAACTATACAGATCCACAATCTTTTACCGCAGGGGCATTTAGTAATTTCAACTGTTTCAATAGGCGGGGCGTCCTTTCTAGTGTGGCTAATAATGTGCCACGTAACTGTTGGCCCAAAGGCCCATCACTTTAGTTTTAATGATGATCAACTCATGTAGTTATAGTACTAATGATCTTGTGTTTAATTAGTCGCAGATTTATGATCAAGATCTTAGTTGGTGTTTAGCTTTAACAAACGATTTAAAATCAAGTTTTAGAGCTAGCACGGTTTGATTCAAGAAGTTTGTTCATCAAGACCACATCAAGTACTCAAGAGGAGTCTAGCTCGTTGGATCAAGTTTGGACCAAGTCAAGAAGATGAGAAGACTTCAAGAAGAAGACTTGTGTCTAGGTTTGTTTTATTAAGATTTTGTTTTAGATTGAAATGTAAAGGATAGAATAGTTGGTGGATTGCTCAAGTATACCATATGCACACACACTCTTGATTTAGATGTATTTTTATAAAAGAATTTTTATTTTGAAAAAATACAAAAGAGTTTTCTTTTTGAAAAATACAGGTTTGATTTTTGGAATTCAAAGTATACATGTCATTAACCAAAACTATGTTTAGTGCTTATTGTCAAAAATATAGATATTTCACCATATATGTGTAGTGGATCATATCCATACACTCTATTCTTTAAAAGTGTTTAAAATATCTTATTTTTGTATTTGGAGAAGTTTTGGAAAAATAAGTTTTGGAAAAACCAATTTGGAAAAATATGGTTTTCGTTTTTAGCCAAAATTTCTAAGTTGCAAAAATAGTTCAAAATGTTTGTAACATGTCTTGATTTTACTCAAACATGTTTGTTTATTAAATTATAATACTGAAGCTAATTTTCTAGATTTTTCGTGATTTTATGGGATTTTATTTTTGTCAAAATACCAAGTTTTTAATCCCTATAAAAGACCTGTCCTGGCTTCTGTCGGTCGATCGGGCCGGTCGACCGAACTAGGAGTCGGTCGACCGACTCGGTCAACCGACGTGCACAGACGTGCACGCCGGTCTGGCTAGAGGGCCGGTCGACCGAGACGGTCGACAGTCCAAAGAGCTCTGCTCTCTGGAAAGGCCCCGGTCGACCGGACGGAGAGACTGCTCTCTGTATCCAGGCCACGGTCGACCGGGCCGGTCGACCGAGGCTCCAATGGTCAGAAATCTGACCGTTGGCGGTCGACCGGGGCGGTCTACCGACAGCCGTCTGGGCTATAAAATTGCCCAAACGGCTAGTTTTTCTGGCCTATAAAAAGGGGGGCTTATATGGATCGTTGGAAAAGGTTTTCAAGTGGTTTTTAGAGCTATTTTCTCCTACTCTTTTAAGAGGTTTCTCCACTTATTTAAAGAGCCAAATATTTCCAATTAAAAGGGAAGTTTATCAAGAGTGTTTTCAAAGTGACTTCTTGTGTTTTCCTTCACACATTCAATCCTTATTTTTCTCACAAACACTTGAGCTATCCATTGATATATTCATCCTATAGGAGTGTTATTGTGAGATTGTTTTTAGATGATCAAAGTGTTGTGATCACCAAAGACTTCATCTTTACTTTGAGGAAGCGGACTTGCGGGTTCGCGGTGTTTCGGGTTCTTGTGTGAACTCGGTGTTTGAGGTGTGGCGTCGGTGAGCTTGTGGGCTTGCGGTGTGTTCGGGAACAAGTGAAGGGACAAGAGAGTCCAAGGAGTTCAAGTGTGAACTCGCCTTGTAGGTGTTGGCACCGAGTGATCCGGTGGGATCGATTTTAGTAGAAATCCTTCATAGTGTTGAAGGTGGGGACGTAAAGCAAGTGTGATCGAACCTCGAAACAATTCTCCCGTGTTTGTGATTGCTCTATCTCTTACTTGTCTCTATATCTTGCATGCTAATATTGTCTTTATCTTTATATGCTTGATATATTATGTGCTTAATTGTTATATGCTTGGGATTTGTTTGCTAACACTTGTATTCAACCAAGAGAGCCAACGCGACACCTCAACTCTTATTTAGAGGAATCTTAAGGAGTTAGTCTAGAGCCCTTCACGGGGAATCCGGCTATACTCTTGTGTTATACGTGGTGTTTGGTTCAAGAAGTTTTAGTTTGCATTAAATAAGTTTTAATTCCGCATTAATTGATCATTAGATTAGCTAGTCACCTATTCACCCCCCTCTAGGTAATTACAGTTCGTATCAGAGCCAAGTGCTCTTGATTTGGGTCTTACAACCTAGAGTTAAAGATCCCTATTTTATAGCTAATCACAATATTTGTTACACACTATGGATTTCATGTCACCTCCCACTTTTGACATTCTTAACATCCAAACTTGGAAGGTTAAGATGTCTATGTACCTCAGAGGCCTAGGCATTCATGTTTATCTTGCTACTATTAAAGATTCATATTTTAATAATAGCAAGTATATTGAGGCTAACTCAAAAGCCATTCATGTATTGAAGAGTACCCTAAACAATGATTATTTACGTAGGGTTGCTAATCTTGACTCGGCTTTTGTAGTTTGGAACACAATACTCTCCCTTGGCGAAAAAGAATAATATTATGCGGGGAGCGACTCGGATGTTGGAAGTGACGCTTCCAACGTGTGCTACATGGTCCAAGGGGATAACCCCCTTGAGGTAAACACCGAATCCGAGCTAGATGAAGATGTTGATATGTCATATGATGAGCTTACATCTTTTTGTCAACAATTACTTGAAAAATATGACATGATTAAAAAGGATAACAAGAATTTGAAAAGGAAATTTGATTGCATGTTAAAAGAAAATGATTCTTTTAAAAATAAAGTTGCATGCACTGAAAAAGAAAATGAAATTTTGAAGAATGAAAATATTTTCTTGCTTTCTAAATTGAATGATCTTTGTGAAGGAAACACTACCTTGAAAAGTAAAATTGCTTTGGTGAAAAAATAAAAAGAAATTGCTTTGCATGAAAACACTTCTTTGAAAAGAAAAATGGTTGAAAAAGAAAAAGTAAATATTTCTAAAAAGAAAAAGGTTGTAGATCATGCTCTTCATGCCACAACCATTGATAAAAATGAAGTTAAACTTTTGAAAAATAAAATTGATTGTTTAAGCTCAACTTTGAGCAAATGTGCTTTTAACCATTCTAAATTGGAGTCCTTATTTTTAAAGAAACAAACTCCACATATTCATGCACATCACCCACATCATGCATATGCACACTTTGCACGCCATGACCACACTCATACACATATGTATCCTAGAGTGTACAAGCCTACACATTGTGGCCGCAAAGGCCATTTAGCAAAATTTTGTTATGATAAGGTAAATGCTTTAAATTTTACTGATAAGAATGTTTGGGTTCCTTATAATGCTAACCCTCAAGGACCCAAAAGAAAATGGGTACCAAAATCCACACCTTTTGTATTTGATGTAGGTGCGGGCTCTCACAAAACGTGAGAGGGATGGTGCCTTGGTGGTGGTTGCACATGGACTTGATGGACACACATTTGATGCACCTTTATCAAGGAGGTTTAGTGGGATCACCACCATGTTTTGGGGATTTGGAGTATAATTCATGTGTTGGTAACTATCTCTCAAATTTCTAGTTTATTTACATGCTTTTTCATATATGATATTTTTAGCATGTTCATTTGCTTTGTGCTTCATGTGGTAAATACATGATTAGATGTAGTATTTGTCAAAACTTGTGTATATACATGTACAAGTAGTGAGCAACATTTGATTCATATACGTTTGCACTTTATTGTTCATTTGTACTCACTATATGCACATGTATAGGCTAGTTTTGATGATTTCCTCATTTATACATGTTTTGCCTATTTTCATGTTTTGCTTCATGTATATGCAACTTTTATTCAAATCTAATAAATATACATGTATACCCGTGAGTCTCTTGCCTTCATGCAAATACTATTAATAGACTCTTTTTATGTTTGGAATATGTATGCATATTATTAGTTTTGGATAAAAACATACATATACCTAGAAGTTGGTTTTTAAGATGAAAAATGAATTTTTATGATTTTCATCTTTATATGAAAAATGAATTTTCATGATTTGTTTGATAAAATGATTTTCATGTTTGTTTTGAGCTTTATTGACTAATTTTCATGAATATGCTATTCACATGTTGTTTGTACACTCATATTTAATTTGTTTTCTCATGACTATGTTTTCATGAGTCTTTATGAGCTTTACAGATCATGAGTGACAACTCCTCTGTATTTAGTATGTTTCATGATATACATATAATTTGGTTTCATATTTTGAAGGATCTTTAACTAGTTTTTAAAAAAATTTTAACTAGTTATTTATTCTTCAAATGGTAGTGTTTTCACTATAAAAATATTTTTCAAACTCTATTTTTGAAAACCCCTACCTATCCCCTCATGGGCGGACAAATGGGCGAGTATGCCTTGCAAGCCTTATTGAAAACCTTTTATCTTGTGCATAAAAAGGGTGGATTTTTATGAGTTATACACTAATTTCACTTCATAATCTCAATTGGTATCATAACTTCATTTGGTATCACAATTGATATATTTTGTATACTCATAATCTTGTTTATATATATGTATGCTTTCAATTTCAACTTATATCAACTTCTATTGATATTATCATTTTTCATACATATATATGATTTGTTTGTGCTTGATTTAAAATAGGTTTACATGTTTAAAGTATAAAGTTTGTTTATGCTAAACTTGATTCAAATCTTTATTTTCAATTGATATCTCAATTGATATTTTAATAAGCTTATGCATTATTTTTAAAATTGGTATTTTTATTGATATCAAAAATGTGCAATAATCTTCAATTGGTATCAATATGATTCTATTTTTGGTTTAAAATTCAAAATTTGTAATGTTTATTTATAATTGGTATCTTAAAATTGGTATCTTAAAATTTGATTTACTAGATATCTCAAATTTTGTTTTATTGAGAAAAAATCAAAATTTTGTTTTAATGAGAAAATTAAAAATGTTTTGATGTGTATTGCCTATATGCAAGGGGAGCTTAACATCTCTTCTACATATAGATTCATGATGAGTGTATCTTATATTGAGGAGCTTGACAACTCTTCTTTATGTGATACACGTGTGTAGGGGGGCTTCACATCTCCTCTTATGCATTGCATATTATACGTTATATGAGTTAGGGCTTGTCATCCCTTCTTCATGTAATGCATATATGTAGGGAAGTTAACTTAGCGTCTTCCTCTTCATGAATGTATATTGCATATATCTCTTTACTGATTTGTTTGATTTCACCCCTTTTGTGGATTTTTTGTTTCTAACAAAAAGGGGAGAACATTGTTTTATATTTTACTTTAACCCCTTTGTTGATGATTGACAAAAAGGGGGAGAAGTATTTTAGATATATATGCATGTTTTGGAAAAGAATTTCTTGTTTATGCATATTGTTTTGTTTTGCAAATAGGAGAAAAAGAATTTGATGAGTTTTATGCTTGATTGGCATGTTTATCTCCTTATATTTGCATACATGTTTATTTAGTTTATATGCTTTATTGTCATATCTATTTATTTATTGTGATGCATGAGTTAAGGGGGAGCTTCTTTGAAGCTTTACTTTAATCCATTCATATATAACTCCATGAGTTTTGTCATCATCAAAAATGGGGAGATTGTTGGCCCAAAGGCCCATCACTCTAGTTTTGATGATGATCAACTCATGCAGTTACAGTACTAATGATCTTGTGTTTAATTAGTCTCAGATTTATGATCAAGATCTTAGTTGGTGTTTAGCTTCAATAAAGGATTTAAAGTCAAGCTTTGGAACTAGCACGGTTTGATTCAAGAAGCTTGTGCATCAAGCCACATCAAGTACTCAAGAGGAGTCTAGCTCGTTGGATCAAGTTTGGACCAAGTCAAGAAGATGAGAAGACTTTAAGAAGAAGACTTGTGTCTAGGTTTGGATTATTAAGATTTTGTTTTAGATTAAAATGTAAAGGATAGAATAGTTGGTGGATTGCTCAAGTATACCATACACACACACACTCGTGATTTAGATGTATTTTTATAGAATAATTTTTATTTTGAAAAAATACAAAAGAGTTTTCTTTTTGAAAAAATACCAGTTTGGTTTTTGGAATTCAAAGTATACATGTCTTTAACCAAAACCATGTTTAGTGCTTATTGTCAAAAACATAGATATTTCACCATGTATATGTAGTGGATCATATCCATACACTCTATGCTTTAAAAGTGTTTAAAATATCTTATTTTTGTATTTGGAGAAGTTTTGAAAAAATAAGTTTTGGAAAAACCAATTTGGAAAAATACGGTTTTCGTTTTTAGCCAAAATTTCTAAGTTGCAAAAATAGTTCAAAATGTTTGTAACATGTCTTGATTTTACTCAAACATGTTTGTTTATCAAAGTATAATACTGAACCTATTTTTGTAGATTTTTCGTGATTTTATGGGATTTTATTTTTGTCAAAATACCAAGTTTTTAATCCCTATAAAAGACCTGTCCTGGCTTCTGCCGGTCGACCGGGCCGGTCGACCGACCGGTCGGTCGACCGAGCTAGGAGTCGGTCGACCGACTCGGTCAACCGACGTGAACAGACGTGCACGCCAGTCTGGCTGGAGGACCGGTCGACCGTCTCGGTCGACCGTCCAGAGAGCTCTGCTCTCTGGAAAGGCCCCGGTCGACCGGGCAGTCGACTGGACAGAGAGACTGCTCTCTGTATCTAGGCCACGGTCGACCGGGCCGGCCGACGGAGGCTCCAACGGTCAGAAATTTGACCGTTGGCGGTCAACCGAGCCGGTCGACCGACAGCAGTCTGGGCTGTAAAATTACCCCAACAGCTAGTTTTTCTAGCCTATAAAAAGGGGGGCTTATATGGACTGTTGGAAGAGGTTTTCAAGTGATTTTTAGAGCTAGTTTTTCCTACTCTTTTAAGAGGTTTCTCCACTTGTTTAAAGAGCCAAATATTTCGAATTAAAAGGAAAGTTTATTAAGAGTGTTTTCAAAGTGACTTCTTGTGTTTTCCTCCACACATTCAATCCTTGTTTTTCTCACAAATACTTGAGCTATCCATTGATATATTCATCCTATAGGAGTGTTATTGTGAGATTGTTTTTAGGTGATCAAATTGTTGTGATCACCAAAGACTTCATCTTTACTTTGATGAGGCGGACTTGCAGCTTCGCGGTGTTTTGGGTTCTTGTGTGTACTCGGTGTTTGAGGTGTGGCCTCGGTGAGCTTGTGGGCTTGCGGTGTGTTCGGAAACAAGTGAGGGGACTAGAGAGTCCAAGAAGTTCAAGTGTGAACTCGCCTTGTAGGTGTTGCGACACCGAGTGATCCGGTGGGATCGATTTTAGTGAAAATCCTTCATAGTGTTGAAGGTGGGGACGTAGAGCAAGTGTGCTCGAACCTCAAAACAATTCTCCCCTGTTTGCGATTGCTCTCTCTATCTCTTACTTGTTTTTATATCTTGCATGCTAATATTGTCTTTATCTTTATATGCTTGATATATTGTGTGCTTAATTGTTATATGCTTGGGATTTGTTTGCTAACACTTGTATTCAACCAAGAGAGCCAACGCGGCACCTCAACTCTTATTTAGAGGAATCTTGAGGAGTTAGTCCAGAGCCCTTCACGGGGAATCTGGCTACACTCTTGTGTTATACGTGGTGTTTAGTTCAAGAATTTTAGTTTGCATTAAATAAGTTTTAATTCCGCATTAATTGATCATTAGATTAGGTAGTCACCTATTCACCCCACTCTAGGTGATTACAGTAACCGCAGGCTAAGAGGATCTCTCAATCGTCGGCTGATATACATTTTTCTCATATATATGTACATACATATGCATATATATATATATATATGGGCTTACTGTACCTCAGCCTGCAGGCTGAGAGAGTTTCTCAGCCTGCGGGACGTGGCTGAATATAGGCCACACATCGGTCGCAGAGTGTGGGCGCCAAAAAACCAAAAAAATCCCGCCTAAACAATCGTGAAACAAATTGACAAAAATACCCCTTTTATATGACGACTGCGACTTCTAGCATTGAAAAGTAAAAAAATATTCCATGGTCGCATACTTAATACAGAATAAAGAATACCGGAGGAAACATGCTATCGTATAGCAATGCGACCTCCTTCAGTACTGCGACCATGTCGCAAACTTCTTTCTCATTACGATGGTGATGACGAGGATTAGAAGTTTAAAAAAATTGTATTTTGTTTTTTTTAAATATATATAAATCTGTTTTCTAAAGTTAATTGTGTGAATTATATTTTTTACTACTATGTCTTGGTTGAAATGCTGTACAATTGTTACAAACCTTCATTTTAAATATTTTACGCTAAACGAATATACTGCGACCATGGACGCAGTTAATAATTATATTACTTCACCCTTATAAATTTTTAAAATGAAAGGTTGCGACATTGGTTGCAGTTGCTGGACGCAGACTTAATAAATACACTGCGACCTTGGTCGCAGTTGCTGAACTTTAGTCTTAATCAACAACAACACTGCTACCTTGGTCGCAGTTTCTGACCGTAGTCTTAATAAAATAAACTGCGACCTTGATCGCAGTTGTTGGTGTTTAGTCTTAATAAAATACACAGCGACCTTGGTCGCAGTTGCTGGTCTTTACTCTTAATCAACAACATCTCTGCGACCTTGGTCGCAGTTGGTGGTCTTTATAAATAATCAACAACAACACTGCGACCTTGGTCGCAGTTGATGGCCGCAGTCTTAAAAAAATAATCTGCAATCTTGGTCCGTCACTGCAACAGTCGCAGTCTTTGGTCGCAGTGTCGACCCTGGTCGCAGTAGTTACTGTTTGCAATGTATCTTATGCGACCTTGGTCGTAGTGTCATCTATGGTCATAATTGTTTTGTTTGCAATGCATGGCTGCGATCAAGTTCGTAGTTTATTAAAAAAACAAATATGCTTTTTATTTATGTCCAGGCATTTATCTCCAGGCATGTGAATATGATACAAAACGCTCTGTTATACAATAAGATTGAGTGTTACAATATAGCAGTACAAAGAAGACTAAACATCAAAAGAGCCCTTGTTGACTAAGAGCAATCTTCTTCTTGAGGTCTGGTGGCAGCAGAATCCTTCGATTCCACCTGACCCTCCAAAGTGGCGGGATACGATCTTTCGTTGATGAACATCTCTTCACCAGAAGGTTATCCAGTGAGCATGGAGTTTCCTCGATGTCACTTCTGGGGTAAGAGAGGAGGTTTTGAGACCTCACAGGGAATGCTACCCACCACTATATCCACCACATCCCCCGCCGCCATACCCACTCTGACCATCAATTATCAGAAAGCTTGACTGGTGCATCAAGTCAGAGCAGATCTCGGTGAGGCTTAAGTCCTCGTCAGGGATCATGACTTCTTCCCTTGTGAACGACGAGGACCATGACTTCTTCCCTTGTGGACGATGAGGTCTATGACTTCTTCCCTTGTGGACGAACATCGATCAAGTTCGTCCATAGGGTCATCTTCATCCATGGAGGCAGGCCCCTGTTAGAGTGTAATACCCCTCTCCCGGAATACGTACTTAGTTACGTATCCAGTCTTTCGATCGTATTTTCCGATTTACCATCCGCATTTGACCAATTTCAATTCCAAATATCATTTTTCAATATTTGGATTTTATGTGATTTTCTGGAATTTTCCTGAATTTAATTAAATATTTTCAAAACCGGTGTCGGCCAGTGCCGCTGACCGATTCCAGGATTTTTAACTCACCAACAGTTAGGAATTTCTAGATGGTCCTTTAGGCATTATTCCTTAGAATCATATTTTCAACCTACACTCTTTTTCTGAGAATTTTATAAATTTACGAAAATTCTTTCGGAGTTGGCAAATAACTGATTCCGGGATTTTTAATTAAAAATCTATACAGTATTTCTTCAAACGAATTTCACCATGAGTCTTCAAATATTTTTCTTGATTTTTGGTAAAATTTTCAGGCCAATCCGAGATACTTGAATTTCGGACATTTTTTCAATTATTGCAAAATTCCAATTCCACTTCATTTCCACCTCATTTCCCACTCACACACTTCACCTAACCCCACTCACTCTCTCTCCCTCCCACAGCCGGCCAAGTGGCCAAGGAGAGGACACTCACCTCACCCCCCTTTTTACACAAAACCCCCTCTCATTTCCTTTAATTCCACCCTCTTTGCAAAATCCCAAATCCTATATAAGACTTTCCCTTTACACTTTAGTCTTTTTCTTCCTCATTTCAACTCAAGTGAGAGAAGCTCTCACCAAACCCTCTCCTACCTCAACCTGAACCCTAACTCCAGAGAACTCCCCAAAGCTCTTCACCTCCAGTTCAAGTCACTTCTTTGGAGCTTGGATCGTGGCTCACTTCGTCGCCAAGGATCTCATAGGTGCCTTTGACGACTACCCGCTTCCCGGACTCGTAGAGCTTCGATCTAACGGTTCCAAGTGAGTATTTCACTCACCAAGACTTGAATTAGCCCTAGAACACTTGTATCTACACTCCTTGTACACCTAGGTCACCAAAAAACCATGAGTTGGACCATCAAACACACTCCCAGAAAATCTGTTCTGTCACTGTTTTTCCCACTATTAGTCGACTTACCCTAGGAGCTAGTCGACTAGAACACTTAGCTGAAACTTAGTTTCTCTGGAAAACACAGTATTAGTCGACTTACCCCAATTATCAGTCGACTAATCTTTTCTGGACATAAATCTCAACTCTTTGGAAATCAATATTAGTCGACTCCTGAATCCCCCTAGTCGACTAATCCTCCCTGGGCCAGAAATCCAACTTTCTGCATCAACAAACTTAGTCGACTTAAGTATCTATTAGTCGACTAATGGTTCCCTGTTAGTCGACTACCCTTACAACCCTAGTCGACTAACTTTCCCTGAAACAGAATTCCAACTCCCTGCATCCCTGTTTTAGTCGACTAACCCAGACTGTTAGTCGACTAAAAGCCCCTATTAGTCGACTAACCCTTACCCCTAGTCGACTAATTCTGACTGTGTGTCATAGTTAATTTCTGTTCTGAATTTGGTTCTTATGCTTGTTACATGTGTATTACATCTTGCTTGTTCATGCTTCAATACTGGCACTACATGATCTATTACTGAATGAATGTATCTCTTAATGCCTCATGACTTATTATTGCATATACTCGTTTCATGACATGTTAAATAGTAAATATCACCACTTATCATGCCATCTCTTAAAACTAAGCATGATACACTTGACTTTTACATAAAAAGTACCAACTTACATATGGGTCGGGGGAAATATGCGGAATATCGATATGTGTTCGTGTTTACAGTGGTTTTAGGTATATTGTACAATTACTGCTCCGGTCTTACCTGTGGTACTCCAGGGGACCGAGGGGAGTGCTTGCTCCCTTTCCTGTTTACTGTCATGACAAGGGCATACATAAGTCCCTCCTGTTTAGCCTTGCGGCAGGTTCCGTCTTCAAGCAACGGAACAATCCTGGGCCGTGGTCCCGGGTATGCACGGGACCCACTGTAAACATAGTTCGTCGATACAACCGCTGTTTCCAATAACAACCTTGTTTCACCAGGATATGGATCTATGTGCTCTGGGACGCTGGGTCACATAGCTAGATATCACGGTAAGACAAGTAATAATAATAAGACGTAAATTGTAGATTTGTTGCATATGATCTTACCTTATTGAGTTTACATCGCTTGTTATTCATTGCTATTTATTGTAACTTCATTGCCTTTATTCATGATCCTTATGTCACTTGACTATCTTTTATTTGTTATTATATGTCTTGACCCTTTGGATTTGCATATTCAGATTCTGAGGCTTGGAACGAAGTGGAGCCTTCCACAGAGGACCGGGCCTATCTTTCTGAGCAGGCTGACCAGCTCTAGTCTCATCGTGCCGACTCTTCCTTTTGGTTCACGGGATCTCCATCCATTTCGTGAGCATTTTTGTATTTTTGGTTGTATAGGATTCATTTTGGACTTGGGTTGTGATAAAAGACACTTGTAAAGTGATTTTGCTTATCATAACTTGTATAACTTTGTATTTATCTTTTGTAAGTTGGCATATGAATATACCACGCTGTGTGTTGTACTCTGATACTTGTTGTACTTAAGGCTTAGCGTATATACGTGGGGGCACCATCTGACCTACGTATATGCGTTGCAGTGACGTCCCCGTATCATTGGGATCGGGGCGTTACAGGTTGGTATCAGAGCCTAGGCTCTCAAACCTAAAAGTACAACCAAGTGGCAAATTCTAGTGATTTGCTAATGCCAACTACAATGTACAAAGTTATATAGTCCTTCTCGACTTCGTCCTTGATTCATTCCTCGTATCCTAAACTCCTTCCCTTTGTTTCCAATTCCAGATCTTATCCCTTTCGGTATGGAGAGACGTTCGGGTCGCAGCAATGTCGGGCAAGTACCGAATGGACCCGTAGGAGGAGAGGGTGCTGATATCCTGAGGATCATTCAGACTATGCTGGGAAACCAGCAACAGCAGATGGAGAATCAGCATCAGCAGACTGAGCTCCTCAGGCAGGAGTTGGCAGCCCCGAAGGAGCAGAAGCCGGGGAACATCTCAGACTTCCGACGGCTACAGCCGGCCGTATTCACGGGAGTCGAGAGGCCATTGGAGGCTGAGCAGTGGTTAACAGACACCACCGATCTGCTGAACGCCGCCAGGGTGCCTAAGGAGAACCAAGTGGAGGTTGCAAAGATCCAGCTGAAGGACATAGCCAGGACTTGGTGGCTTGCAGAGGAAGCTCGCTTGGAGAAACCTATCTCTTGGGATACGTTCTCCAAGAGCTTCTACAGTCGTTTCTTCCCCGCCACTGCTCAGAAGGACATGGAGGAGCAGTTCATCAGGCTTCAACAGGGGGATAGATCCGTAGATGAGTATGCTGCAGAATTTCTCAGGTTGAGTCGCTTCGCCCCGTACATGATAGCGGATGAGGAGAAGAGGGCAAGCAGGTTTCAGCAAGGTCTGCAAATGGACATTCAGATGTTCCTAATGCCCCATCATCTGAAGACCTATGCAGAAGTTCTCACCAGCGCTCGAGAGGTGGAGCGTGGGGTTTGAGAAGAAGCAAGGAGATCAGAGGAAGGACCAGGCCATGAAGAGGCCGTTTGTACCGGTGGGCAGAGGAGGACCATCCAGAGCAGCGAAGGTCCAGGCCAGGCAACCATTCAGGGCAGTTCCTTACCAGGTGGCTCGACCAGGTCTTATCTGCAATTTCTGCCAGAAGCCAGGACACTCCCAGCAGAATTGCCGGAGGGCAAACGGATGGTGTTTGGTGTGTGGAGCACGAGACCATGCCGTGGAGACCTGTCCGCACAGGAGAATGGGGTTTGCTAATCAAACCTTGCCGGCACCTCAAGGGCAGAATGGACAGAGGGCACTACCAGGGCCAGTTGGGCAGAGGCACCAGGGACCAGTGATGAGGAGAACTCTTCCCCTTCCTCCACCGCATGTTGCTCGCCCAGTGCAAAGAGGAGCCCGGACAGCAGCAGGGCGTGGCAGAGGTCAGGCCTACAACCTGACAGCAGAGGAGGCTGAGGCTTCTGAGGAAGTGATTTCAGGTAACATCAGAGTTCATTCAATACCTGTTCTCGCTCTCTTCGATTCGGGTGCATCCCACTGTTATATCTCCGACCATTTTGTGGCTGTTCATTCTATACCTGTTAAGGCTTTAGACCGCAAATGGGAGATAAGTACAGGGAATGGGGTAGTTGTATCTTCTAGAGTTTGTGCTGACTGTCCAGTGGAGCTTTGTGGGAAGATCTTGGCCATAGACATGCTCGTACTAGACACCAAGGGGTACGACGTAATCTTAGGCATGACCTGGCTCAGTCAGTACTATGCAGTGATCGACTGTAGAGGGAGGAGGATCAATTTCAGAATCCCGCATCAGCCGGAGTTCCAGTTTAGTGGAGAGGTGAAGCCTGCTAAGAAGGAGATTCAGATGACCACTTCGGAGGTTCTGAAGGGAGTGCCAGTGTGGGATGAGTTTCCAGAAGTCTTTGCTGAGGTCTCAGGGTTTCCACCGGAGAGGATAATTGAGTTCTCCATTGATACAATTCCAGGAGCAGCTCCTATATCCAAGGCTCCGTACAGGATGGCACCGACAGAGTTGGAGATCTTGAAGAAGCAACTGCAGGAGTATTCGGACAAGGGATTGATTCGGCCAAGCACTTCACCATGGGGAGCTCCAGTGCTCTTGGCAAATAAGAGGGATGGTGGTAAGAGGCTTTGTATTGATTATAGGGAGTTGAACAAGGTCACCATCAAGACCAAGTATCCCTTGCCCCGGATTGATGACTTGTTTGATCAGCTTCATGGAGCCCGTGTATTTTCTAAGTTAGATTTGCAGTCGGGTTACCATCAGCTGAGGGTGAAGAAGGAGGATGTTCCGAAGACGGCATTTAGGACCCGATATTGCCACTATGAATTTCTGGTTATGCCTTTCGGAGTCACAAATGCCCCTGCAGTTTTCATGGACTTGATGAATCGAGTGTTCTCTCCTTACCTGGATCAGTTTGTAGTTGTATTTATAGATGACATCCTGATCTATTCAAGGAATGATAAGGAGCATGCCGAGCACTTGAGGATTGTGTTGCAGACTCTTCAGCAGGAGCAGCTTCATGCCAAGAGGAGCAAGTGTGAATTCTGGTTGGACAGCATAGCTTTCCTTGGACACATAGTTTCAGCAGAAGGAATTTCAGTTGATCCTAGTAAAGTCCAGGCAGTGAAGAATTGGCCAGTTCCGAAGACGGTGACTGAGATAAAGAGCTTTCTTGGACTAGCCGGATATTACAGGCGCTTTGTCCAGGATTTCTCTAGACTTGCAGCTCCGTTGACCAGGCTCACCAGAAAAGGGGAGAGATACATATGGACAGAAGAATGTGATGCAGCATTTGAGCAGTTGAAGCAGAGGCTTATCACAGCTCCAATCTTGAGGACTCCTTCAGGAAGAGGAGGGATGGTCATTTTCTGTGATGCATCAGGTAAAGGCCTGGGGTGTGTGCTTATGCAACATGATCATGTAATAGCATATGCATCTAGGCAGTTGAAGCCTCATGAGAGGAATTACCCAACTCATGACTTGGAGTTGGCCGCTGTGGTATTTGCTTTGAAGATCTGGAGACACTACCTTCTGGGAGACAAAGTGTTGATATACACAGATCACAAGAGCCTCAAGTATATTTTCTCGCAGAAGGAGTTGAATATGAGGCAGAGGAGGTGGTTGGAGCTTATGGCGGACTACGATATTGACTTGCAGTATCATCCAGGCAAAGTCAATACCGTTCCAGATGCACTGAGCAGGATGCCAGAGAACAGAGTGCTAGTCCACCTTACTCAGCAGAGGGAATTGATTCGAGATTTCATCAGATTGGATTTGATGTTGGTGCAAGGAGGTGATAAGGCAGGGCAGCTTATGACTTTACAGATCCAGTCATCATTGATAGAGGAGATCAAGGGAGCTCAGAAAGAGGACCCCAGATTACAGACATTCAGAGCTCAGGTGGAGGCTGGTTTGAGGACTGATATCTGTATCCATCCAGATGGTGCATTGTATTTTGGGGATAGACTTTGTGTTCCCCAGGGAGAAGTCAGACAGAAGATTTTGGAGGAAGCTCACAGTTCAGCTTATTCCATACATCCCGGAGGAAACAAGATGTATCAGGACCTGAAGAGGCACTTCTGGTGGAATGCTATGAAGAGGGAGATAGCCCAGTTTGTTGCCAAGTGCTTGGTTTGTCAGCAGATTAAGATCGAGCATCAGAGATCAGCTGGACTTCTTCAACCCTTGCCGATACCCGAATGGAAGTGGGAGCACATCACCATGGACTTTGTGACGGCATTGCCTCGGAGTCCCAAGGGTAATAATGCGGTGTGGGTGATAGTTGATCGCCTCACCAGTCAGCTCACTTCATACCATTCAGGGTAGGCCAGTCGACAGAGGTTTTGGCAGATAAGTATATGAAGGAGGTGGTTCGTCTGCATGGAATTCCAGTTAGTATTGTGTCAGATAGAGACACCAGATTCAGATCTCATTTCTGGGAGAGTCTCCAAGAAAGTCTGGGAACTCGTCTGAAATTCAGTACTTCATACCATCCTCAGACAGACGGACAATCTGAGAGGACTATCCAGATCCTTGAAGATATGTTGAGGGCTTGCATGATTGACTTCGGAGGATCGTGGGAAGATCATCTTCACTTGGCTGAGTTTTCATATAACAACAGCTATCAGGCAAGTATTATGATGGCATCCTTTGAGGCATTGTATGGTAGGAAGTGCCGATCACCGATTTGTTGGGATGAAGTCGGTGAGAGGAGTCTTTTGGGACCAGAGATCCTGATGCAGGCGACAGAGAAAGTCAGGGTTATCAGAGATCATCTCAGGGCTGCTCAGAGTAGACAGAAGAGTTGGGCTGACACTCGGAGGAGGCCATTGGAATTCCAGACCGGGGATCATGTGTTCTTGAAGATATCACCTACCAAGGGTGTAATCCGGTTCGGTTCACGTGGGAAGCTAAGTCCGAGGTATATTGGCCCATTCGAGATCCTGGATCGTGTGGGAGATGTGTCCTATAGATTAGCATTACCGCCATCTTTGGACGGGGTGCATAATGTCTTCCACGTGTCTCAGTTGAGGAAGTATGTCAGGGATGACGGCCATATTCTGGACCATTCCGAGCTGGAGCTACAACCGGATCTTTCATACCAAGAACAGCCATTGGCCATTCTGGATAGGAGTGTCAAGACACTGAAGAACAGAGCTATTCCATTGGTATTGGTGTCATGGAACAGGCATGCGCCAGGGGAGGCCACTTGGGAGCGTGAGGACGCTATCCGGGAGCGTTATCCTCAACTTTTCACATCTTGATTGGGTAAGACTCTTTTCTTCTACTCTTCTTTACCGTTATCTTTCCTTGTATCCATATCTATCTGTTGCTTTTCCTGTTATCTTTCACCTTATGAAATTTCGAGGACGAAATTTTTGTAAGGTGGGTAGATTGTAATACCCCTCTCCCGAATACGTACTTAGTTACGTATCCAGTCTTTCGATCGTATTTTCCGATTTACCATCCGCATTTGACCAATTTCAATTCCAAATATCATTTTCCAATATTTTAGATTTTATGTGATTTTCTGGAATTTTCCTGAATTTAATTAAATATTTTCAAAACCGGTGTCGGCCAGTGCCGCTGACCGATTCCAGGATTTTTAACTCACCAACAGTTAGGAATTTCTAGATGGTCCTTTAGGCATTATTCCTTAGAATCATATTTTCAACCTACACTTTTTTTCTGAGAATTTTATAAATTTACGAAAATTCTTTCGGAGTCGGCAAATAACTGATTCCGGGATTTTTAATTAAAAATCTATACAGTATTTCTTCAAACGAATTTCACCATGAGTCTTCAAATATTTTTCTTGATTTTTGGTAAAATTTTTAGGCCAATCCGAGATACTTGAATTTCGGACATTTTTTCAATTATTGCAAAATTCCAATTCCACTTCATTTCCACCTCATTTCCCACTCACACACTTCACCTAACCCCACTCACTCTCTCTCCCTCCCACAGCCGGCCAAGTGGCCAAGGAGAGGACACTCACCTCACCCCCCTTTTTACACAAAACCCCCTCTCATTTCCTTTAATTCCACCCTCTTTGCAAAATCCCAAATCCTATATAAGACTTTCCCTTTACACTTTAGTCTTTTTCTTCCTCATTTCAACTCAAGTGAGAGAAGCTCTCACCAAACCCTCTCCTACCTCAACCTGAACCCTAACTCCAGAGAACTCCCCAAAGCTCTTCACCTCCAGTTCAAGTCACTTCTTTGGAGCTTGGATCGTGGCTCACTTCGTCGCCAAGGATCTCATAGGTGCCTTTGACGACTACCCGCTTCCCAGACTCGTAGAGCTTCGATCTAACGGTTCCAAGTGAGTATTTCACTCACCAAGACTTGAATTAGCCCTAGAACACTTGTATCTACACTCCTTGTACACCTAGGTCACCAAAAAACCATGAGTTGGACCATCAAACACACTCCCAGAAAATCTGTTCTGTCACTGTTTTTCCCACTATTAGTCGACTTACCCTAGGAGCTAGTCGACTAGAACACTTAGCTGAAACTTAGTTTCTCTGGAAAACACAGTATTAGTCGACTTACCCCAATTATCAGTCGACTAATCTTTTCTGGACATAAATCTCAACTCTCTGGAAATCAATATTAGTCGACTCCTGAATCCCCCTAGTCGACTAATCCTCCCTGGGCCAGAAATCCAACTTTCTGCATCAACAAACTTAGTCGACTTAAGTATCTATTAGTCGACTAATGGTTCCCTGTTAGTCGACTACCCTTACAACCCTAGTCGACTAACTTTCCCTGAAACAGAATTCCAACTCCCTGCATCCCTGTTTTAGTCGACTAACCCAGACTGTTAGTCGACTAAAAGCCCCTATTAGTCGACTAACCCTTACCCCTAGTCGACTAATTCTGACTGTGTGTCATAGTTAATTTCTGTTCTGAATTTGGTTCTTATGCTTGTTACATGTGTATTACATCTTGCTTGTTCATGCTTCAATACTGGCACTACATGATCTATTACTGAATGAATGTATCTCTTAATGCCTCATGACTTATTATTGCATATACTCGTTTCATGACATGTTAAATAGTAAATATCACCACTTATCATGCCATCTCTTAAAACTAAGCATGATACACTTGACTTTTACATAAAAAGTACCAACTTACATATGGGTCGGGGGAAATATGCGGAATATCGATATGTGTTCGTGTTTACAGTGGTTTTAGGTATATTGTACAATTACTGCTCCGGTCTACCTGTGGTACTCCAGGGGACCGAGGGGAGTGCTTGCTCCCTTTCCTGTTTACTGTCATGACAAGGGCATACATAAGTCCCTCCTGTTTAGCCTTGCGGCAGGTTCCGTCTTCAAGCAACGGAACAATCCTGGGCCGTGGTCCCGGGTATGCACGGGACCCACTGTAAACATAGTTCGTCGATACAACCGCTGTTTCCAATAACAACCTTGTTTCACCAGGATATGGATCTATGTGCTCTGGGACGCTGGGTCACATAGCTAGATATCACGGTAAGACAAGTAATAATAATAAGACGTAAATTGTAGATTTGTTGCATATGATCTTACCTTATTGAGTTTACATCGCTTGTTATTCATTGCTATTTATTGTAACTTCATTGCCTTTATTCATGATCCTTATGTCACTTGACTATCTTTTATTTGTTATTATATGTCTTGACCCTTTGGATTTGCATATTCAGATTCTGAGGCTTGGAACGAAGTGGAGCCTTCCACAGAGGACCGGGCCTATCTTTCTGAGCAGGCTGACCAGCTCTAGTCTCATCGTGCCGACTCTTCCTTTGGTTCACGGGATCTCCATCCATTTCGTGAGCATTTTTGTATTTTTGGTTGTATAGGATTCATTTTGGACTTGGGTTGTGATAAAAGACACTTGTAAAGTGATTTTGCTTATCATAACTTGTATAACTTTGTATTTATCTTTGTAAGTTGGCATATGAATATACCACGCTGTGTGTTGTACTCTGATACTTGTTGTACTTAAGGCTTAGCGTATATACGTGGGGGCACCATCTGACCTACGTATATGCGTTGCAGTGACGTCCCCGTATCATTGGGATCGGGGCGTTACATAGAGACTCTGAAGAAGGCGGAAATTCTCAGAGCAATTGCTCTCGAATGATGACAGTCTAATTATGGGCTGTTAAAGGGAGAGGGTGAGACCTATTTATAGGCAGACCATAATAACCATATTAATGGTTCATTAATCAGAATCATCAGCATTAATGGTCTCCAACCGCCAGCGCGGTTTGGCATTAAAAGACATTAACGCCTAAACCCAATGAAGAGCCGACGCGTGGACAACCGCTTCGGGAAACAACGAATGGTGCGGGTTCGTCAACGTAGACTTGACGTTAAAAGATCTCATAAAATCTTTATGACAGGTCGCGTCTCACGGAGTGACTCCAAGTCGCATCAGACAACAGACAACTTTTCATTTTTTATTTAGATTCAAAAAATGACTTAATCCAAAACAACACTTAATAAAACAACACTTACTTAACGTACTGCGACCAAAATCGCATTCCATGTAATGCAACCCTACATTGCAGTTGCTGGCCATCATTATCAATAACAACACTGCGACCTTGGTCGCATTTAACCATGTACACTGCGACCAAAGACTTTAACTAAGGTTGTAGTTTAAATGTACAATGCGACCAAAGACTCTGACTACATTATATACAAAAAAAATTAATTACTTAACGTACTGCGACCAAAGTCGCAGTCCATGTAATGCAACCCTAGATTGCAGTTGCTAGCCATCTTTATCAATAACAACACTGCGACTTTGGTCGCATTTAACCATGTACACTGTGACCAAAGACTTTGACTAATGTCGCAGTTTAAATGTACAATGCGACCAAAGACTCTGACTACATTATATACAAAAAAATTAAACTATAAAGTAGAATTTTATTGCAGGCTGAAAAAATTTATCTGAAAAGATTTTATATTTTCAAAAAAAAATTTTATCGCAGGCTGAAAAGGAGAAACTAGATCTTTCAAAAAAGAGGTAAAGAAATAAGGCGAAAAGTAATTTATATCCTATAAAGAGCGGCAAAATAAAAGGGGGGAAAAATAATAATAAATAATAAGGAAAAGTTATCGAAAGGGGTATTTGGTAATTTAACTTCTTCCTAAAAGCGGGCCACAAGTCAGTGACGTAACAAATTGAGCCACGTCACCGCAGGCTGAGAGAGTACTCTCAGCCCGCGGGCTAATATACATTTTTCTCTCTCTCTCTCTCTATATATATATATATTTTATGTATATGTATATATATGTACATACATATACACACACCACACACATATATGTACATATATAACATAAATATATATTTGTATATATGTACATATATATGTACATAAATATATATATATAAATATATGAATGTATATAAATATATGTATGTAAATAAATGTATGTATGTATATACATATATACATATATATATATACATATATATATATATATACATATTTTATATATGTATATATATTCTGTAATTCTTTTATTTATTCTATATATACATAAATATATATATGTATATATATATATGTATGTATGTACACACACACACACATATATATATATATGTACATAAATATATATGTGTGTGTGTGTGTGTGTGTGTGTGTGTGTGTGTGTCTATATGAATATATGTATGTATATATGTATATATATATTTATATATATATGTACATAAATATATATATATATATGTACATAAATATATATATATATATGTATGTACATAAATATATATGTGTGTGTGTGTGTGTGTGTGTGTGTGTGTGTGTGTGTGTGTGTGTGTGTGTATATATATATATATATATTATATATATATATATATGTATATGTATATATGTATATGTACATATTTTATATATGTACATATTTTTTATATGTATATATATATATATATATATATATATATATATATATATATATATTCTGTAATTCTTTTATTACTTCTTCTTTGGGCTCGGGTAAAATCTTGATTAAGGCTGCTGCTTCAGTATAATCTGAGGCAGTAGTAATTTGTATGGTTTCTCCTGGAGGATATAGTGCATTTATTTTCCTCCCATTAATGGTAGCCCAAGATTTATAATGTTCTTCAAGAACATTAAGTTTGTTAATTTATCATTTATATGCGTTTCTATAAACTATTCTAAAAAAATCTTAATTTGTCTATTCGAGTAAGATATTTATAATATTCATCTTTATAATAGTATCTTTTTTCCATAGGAAAAGTTTTTTCAAACCATTGTTTGAAATGAATATCTTTATTATATTCGAGTTTCAGATATATTCTTGGTAAGCTTCCAGGTGAAAATTCATTAAATATGAAAATCCATGTCTGATTGTGTAGGAGAGCCTGGATTAGGCTTCTCGTAAATTGGATGAGCTATTGATGAATTAGAAATTTTTATTCCTTTGACTTCTAATTCTTTATCTCTTCTATTTTCAAATATTAGGTCTTGATATCTTCTGTTAGTATTAAGGCTTCTAACTGATTGATTCTCAAAGTTAGAATTTCTTGAACTAGAGATTCTAGTTATTAATTTTGAATTAAATTTAACTTCTACTTCTCCATCCTCAGTCTGAATTATTTGATCTAAGTCTATTTCTATTATAGGCATAGGAGGAATGGACGATGTTAGTAACCAATTTTGTGAAAAGTTTATTTCCTCCCATTTTAAAATTCTATTGGTAGCTATATTTGGTGATAATAAATTTGTTTTGACTAAAGTTGTTTTTTCTGGCTTAATTATTTGTTTAGCCTTAGGGGCTAACGTATTGAGACTTTATAGTGAACTCTAAAAATTACTGCAATTATTTCAGATCCAGGCATAAAATTGTATCCGTGAGTTTTTATATTTAAAGTGGCTGCCTCTAGTATATTTAGATCTGTTAGAGATAAACTTAAATTGGGATAAATATTAAAATAAACTGGGCCATGACATAGGCTAGTCTGCATGAATCCCATTAAGGATTGAATATAGTCTAGGCATCTAGTATCTCTTAATAAGGTTAGTAATTATGCATTTAATCCTTGAAGTGTTAACGGTTTTAAGGCTATTTGGATTAGCCCAATATGAATAAAGTTGTATTTATTAAAGAAGGATGATAGATCTTCTTCATTAATAGTTTTATTGATTGTTCATTATTATCTACTTGAATTATTTTTTTCATAGTTTTTATTGCCACGGAAGATTTAAAATCAAACATTCCTATATTGTAAATTTCTTTTGCTGGTACTTTAGGAATAGACCATTTATTAAGATTCTCTATTTTAGTAGGATATTCGATTAGATTAGATTTTTTTATAGATTTTCCTATAGTTAAATTTCTAGAACTAGAACCTATTAGATCCATTAGAAGGCTTTGAGTGAAACTATCCTATACTCTTTTCTATGCAACTAGTTGCTAAGATAACTTGTTTTTATTTTAGACTAAACTTAAATTACCTAATGTATCTATAAGTCTGTAAAATCTAGCACGACTGTCAACGATTTACAGAGGCTAAACGCCATCTTCGGCGGTAAAAGATCCTAATGCCTCTAAGATGTCGTTCCACTAGGTGGAAGCCAGACTGCACAATACTTAGGCATCTAACCATAATCTAAACTAAAAACAAGTTAGCAAAGTAATTAATTGTATGAGAAGAGTACAAAATAGAGTACCTTACTCAGCCATTCACTGGCTCTGATACCAGGAAGGAGGGGAAACTATAATAGACAACTAGGAAGACAACTAGGGAGTATTCAAGCAAAATAATTATACAAATGTATATGTCCAAGTTTTATGGCAACAATTAACCAGAATAGAATCTGTCATAGAAATACTAATAAATAAATTAAATCAAGTCGCTCAATTAGAAACTCCTTTATTAAAAAAGGAAGAAAGAACAAGCTATGTACCTATAAAACCACCTCCAGAAGTTATCGGATTCAAACCTCATCCTCAAAATGAAGAAATAAGTTATTTAATAGAACAATTAAAAAAAGTCCAATTTAAATACTATTCAGGGAAATTCATCTGACACCGACCAAGAAATAAATGAAAAACTACATGAGCCCGAAGATCTAATATCAGATATATCAAATGAAGATGACCTTGATTTAAATCAAATAATCGATATGAAGACTCTTTTAGAGAAAGTATGAAACCTACTGAAATAAATAAATTGAATTTTAAGCCTAGAAGAAGAGATGACAAGTATTATTATAAAGACCAACCCCAATGGATATTTTGTTTAAGGAAAATGATGATTTAGTTTAAAATTCTTATCATGGAAACTCCATCTATAAATGGAACATTGATGGTGCTTCAGAAAAGATAATCCATGATCAATTACATAAAATAATGATGTATGCTACTGTCTGTAAGCAGAATAATAATTTTGATAAAGACATAACTAATTTTATTACTTGTAGTTTTACTGGCATTTTAAAGGGCTGGTGGGATCATTGTATCACATCAGAACAAAAATTAAAAATATTTAATGCCATTAAAATAGAAATAATGCACGAACCCAAGATGCAGTCTATACATTAATGATGACCATATTAGAGCACTTCACTGGAGGAGTGACAAATCATGGAGAAAAGAATAGAACTCTCCTTCAAAATTTGAAATGCCCAATGATCAGTTTCTAAAACTGCATATTTCATATCACATATTCACATTTACTTAATATTAAATTCTGCTAATAATACCTCTCTTGTATGTTTCTAGGTCCATGGTATGCAATGAAGAAGAAGACCCTAAATCACTATTTAATGGGTGATTAAAAGCCTATATCATAGTCATTGACCTAGAAGAGCTGATTCGTCCAAACCAGGGGCCCAAAACTAGAAATTGGGAGCAGAAGCTGACAGGGGACATACAGGACAGCACGCGGCTCAAAGCGCCGCGCGCGCTTCCTAGGGAGGCCGCGTTTTCGCGGCCTAGGGGGGCTGGCCGCAGCAGTACGGCTGCAGCTAGGCCCGGGCTTCTGGCCAGCTGTTGCCGGCCTGGCCCCCTTTCCCTGATACGTATATATACCCCCCTGGGTTCTGGAGTTTGGGAGATATGCAAGGTTAGGGTAGTTCTCATTTTTCATTTTGTATTTTAGGGTAGTGTAATTTAGTTTTTCTTCTTCTTCCTCTTTGTATTTTTCATTTCTTTTAGATCTTGTATTAGGGGAGAGAGTTATACATGAGTGAAATGTAAGAGTACTTGTAATAGAAGGTGACAAGCTATAAAAGGTTCTCCCTTTACCTCTCTTTGTTTTCTCTCTACTTCCTTTTACATATGTAGCTAATCTTTTATCTCATGGCAACTAACTACTACCGCTAACTAATCTAACTTCTTATTTGATAATCTACATGAATCGAATAGCCTCTACTTGGCCTTACTCTTGCAAGAGCCATTGATGGCTAATGATGATGGATCTACACTCTAACTTCCTAACTCTCTAACAAGCTAACATTACTTTACTCTTACTTACTTTTAGTTTTGATGGTTTAAGTGTAGCTTGAACTTGTTTTGTTGAGTTTGAATGTGAGAGTTACATATGGGACATGCTTTGTAAAGCTTTTGAACCATGGACTAGTGATGGCCAATGATACATGTGAGGCAACTATTACTAAGAGGTTAGCATTTTAGTGGAGTCATTAGTCGTTAGTAGCCGTGAGTTTTCTTTGTTTTTCACTTTATTTTAGAAATATCAAAAACCACAAATACCATTCTTTTCTATGTTTCCCAGTTCTTCGTATTTCACCGTACTTCTCTTTTCCATTCTTTGCTTTCTTTTCTTTTCATTCTTCAAAACATTGAAAAACTTTTAACAAACATGTGAATCAACCGGTAAAGCTTCTATCGCCTCCCGTCCTTGTGAATTCGACTCATTTTAGCCTCTATGCTGTAATGGAAGTATCGAGGAAGCCAAAGCACACACACTTTAAATATCGCTTTCAAAACATACACTTTTTGTATGCGGTTTTCCCCCGATCAAATTTTGGCGCGGTTGCCAGGGATGGGAATGGTTTGATTTCACATTTTTGTTAACCTTTCTTCTTTATTTTCGGTGTGCAGGTCAAATTCTTTAGCATTGCAGAAGTCCACACTTGCTTTTGTGTGGTCGCGTAACTTCTTGTATATTCTTATACTCTGCTGCTAATTTTTTGTTTATATTACTTGTACACTGTAAATAATTTTAAGAATTAAAATATGAAAATTGGATGCTTTAAAACGGTTTAGACATTTGCATCTTGGCACGTGTAAATTTTTATTCTAATATACTGTATTTTATTCTTGTGTTGTTGTGATATTGATAGGAGGTGTACATATTGCATTGCATATAGTTAGGACAAATACTTTAGTGATTTACTCACTTTTTTATATTCATTCTTATCTATATTGCACACTTACATAAATTAAACTTATGGGCAAAACCCAAGACAACATAAGGTGGGGAAGTCATTACCGTCCCTTAGCCCAAATATCACCTCCCACTCACACAACCCAAGCCTAAATAAAACTTGCTAGACGTTGGTCCCTATAGACATCTCAGACTCATTTAGGAGATTGACCTAAGGGGAAAGTTGTTAGAAGTTGACTCTTATCAAATCGGTGTCTAAGGTGGGGATTGAGAGGCGAAACCTCGAATAACAGTAGTTTGACATAATTAGGCTCGTTGCTTGATTGGTACACAATGTTGCATATTTTACCACATAATCCCCATGCATATTGCAAATAAATATATGATTTTTACTCATCTTCTCTATATATTTGCAGGTTCACACTCTAATGGAGAGATAGCCCAATAATCACTTAATTAGCAATAATTAAAGGGATTAAATCCAAGATTAAGATAAAGCCCAAATTTGAAATCAGAATCCAGAGAGATCCGCGTAACAACTGAAGATTCTAGAAGGCCACGTGGATAACAACCTCGTAACAAACTTGTAACAAAAATTTGGGATCCAACGGCCACAAAAGTGCCGCGGATCCACCGCAAAATCTGGGCCATTCAATCCAGATTTTGGCCACCTGTTCGTCTTCTGAAGAGTTCTCTCTGTGCCTATAAATACTGCATTTGGACCTGCGAGCAAAACTGAATGGAGAAGAGAGGAGAAATTGTTAGTCGTTGTAATTTTCATAGGTTTTTCTCTAGGTTTAGTTCTTTAGTCCCTCTTCTTCTTCCCTAGATACTTTGTAAAAGAGAGAGATTGTGTGAGAGAGAGAGCTTGTGTAATCAAGGTGTGACAACTTGAAGCAACAAGGATTCATCCATTCTCCTTCCTCTACTTGAGCTTGTTTCTAGTTTACTTGCTTTCTTTAATTGCTTTCTTTACTTGCTTGCTTTAATTCCTTGCAATTTTATTCATGCTTGTTTTTACTTTTCTTATGGCTTGTAGCTAACTTTTCTACCATGTACTAGCTAACCACTAGCCTTGCCATCTTCACTAACTCATGGGTGATTGCTTATTTCATCTTGCAAGTTGGATGGTCTTCTCTTCTCCGATGGGTTAACCACCCTTCATGCAATGGGAAAGTAATTAGATCACACGCAAGACAAACCTACGCCGATGGAGTGACAACATGAGGCACACCTTCACTATCACGGAGTTTGGTAAGCTTTGGCAAGGTAGTAAGGTAAGCTAGTCATGGTTTGATTCTTCAAGTTTACTTTCTTTTTAGTTGTTAGTCCAAAACCAATCTTCTTGATTTCTTTCCACTTTTCCACCATGAACATATCCATCCATTCTTTCGTTTCTTGTTCCATGATTGTTTTATTCTTTTAGGCAAAGAAGAATTCTCGTTTAACATCTTCACTACGATTCGTAACGCTTCTATCGCTAGCTCTCCCTGAGAATCGACTCGGTATAGCCTTATGCTATAGCGGAGATAAGAAGGGATACATCGAACACATTTACATACACCTTTCTCGTCTTAATCAAAATGGCGCCGTTGCCGGGGATGAAACAACGGATTTTCTTTAAAGTGAAGAACTAAACGCATTGTCTTCTCTGTTGCAGGTTACAGGAGAAGAAACAGGAAAATTTTGCTTGCAGTGACATATAAGTGGACCTGGGCCTCTGCTCTCGAAAGCAGAGACCAGGATCCCTCAGTTTTGCCGCGATTCTGGGTTTTTGCCGCAGATCTGCGGCAATTCTGAGTGAACTACTTACAATATTTTTGCAGGGGCTCTGATTCTAAAAAATACAGCTACTGCTATAATTGAATTCCTGTATTTTTCACCATATACCTGCTAAATAATCAACAGTAAAAAATTGGTTGAAATTGTTAAAAATTATTTAGACATTTGCATTTTTAGGCACGTGTCTTTCAATTCATTTACTTTTACTGTTGAAGAGTGCTGGAGGCAAGGTACGTTTTGCATTGCATGTAGACTAGGAATCATCTCTTGCTTGATTTTCATGCTTTGAGTGAATTCTAGTTATATTTTTTGTACACTTGCACAATTCATTTTTAAGGGCATAACCCATAAATAAGATAAGGTGGGATGTCATTACCCTTTCCTTAGCACAAAAAACCACCATCCCAGCACTCACTAACCCAAGCCTAATTTAATAAAAAAATAGACGTTTGCCCTAGGGACATTCCGGACTCACTTAGGAGATTATCCTAAGGGGAAAAGTGTTGGAAATTGACTCTTGTAAAATCAGTGTCTAGGAAAGGGATTGAGGGCCGAAAGCCCGAAGGTTGTTGGTTACTTAATTAAGGAACGTCTCTGACGGAAAACCTCCCACCAACTTGCCCTTCCCTGGCTGATTAACTTGTGGTCTACGTCTACACTAAACCTCCCGTGGACGATCTAATCAGTTAGGAGTCGTCTAGGTCTAGGTCAACCCTTCTTTTGGCTTGTTTTGATTTTTTCTCTTTTTTTTTTGTTTGTTGTTTGATTTTTCTTTTTGATTGTGATTTTTTGTGTGATATGGCATTCAACAATTCTTTCCATCCTAGTAATAATCCATATTTCACACCAACTTCATATTCGGATAATTCCAACTCGGTGTTTTACAATATGCACCAACCACATACACCGGGTTGGCCTTATCCGAATCAATACGACCCATACCCCCCATCTAATAACTATGATTTCCATAATGATTTCAACTCTTCACAGAGTCAATGGGGCTTCCAGTCCCCGAGTTTAATTATCAACCTCCTTGTCCACAATATCCACCTAGTCCACAATATCCACAATATTCATTCTCCGATTCTGCTTCATATATTCCTTTTTCTGGACCTCCCATTGAAGAAAAATCTGAGTTCCAAAGAGGATAGAAGCCAATCTACTAGAGGCAGAGCAACAACTTAAGACCAAATTAGCCTCTCCAATTCCACCACATTTTTAAAGATACATACTCAGTTCCACCAGTTCAAAATAAAAGACCATCAATTTTGGAAATGAGTATGCGTGAGTCCAAACACAAATCCCAAAATCTGATGGACTCACAATTTCAATATCACTTCCAAGACAATACTTCATCTTTCCATCAAAATAATGAAATCATCAATTATGGAAAGATGCTTGAAGAAATGACTCATGCTCAAAATGCTAGAAATCGTGACATAGAGTTGATGATCCAAACTCTTCATTCTCATCCTATTTCTAATGTCACTAGCCACTCTATTAAAAAAGATGAGTCATGTAGTCTTGGAAATCCAGATTCAATTTCAGCACAATCACCTGAACTTGTCCAAAATTCAGATCCCATTGACATTTTGGCAAGTTTTCTTTTCCTGAAATTGAACTTGAGTGTGAATATGATCCTGAAATTCCACTTGATGATTCAATTTTCCTTCCTGATTCAATTATGACTCCGGTGTCTTCACATGATTTCACTTCATTTCCCGAGTCAGTATGGATCCAGTGCCAGTCCATTTTGAAATTGAATCACCAATCTTTATGATCATACTGAACTTGACCAATTCCATACTTTTGAAAGTCCCATTGATAATTGGCAAGTTCACATTTTTGGGAATTGAACTACATGAGGAATATGATCTTGAACCCAACTTCGTGATTCACTTCTTTTTCCTGATTCAATAATGACTCCGGTAACTTTACCTGACTTCAATCTTTTCCCGGAGTCGACATTGGATCCTGTACCATTCATAATGAAGTTGAATCACCCATCTTTGAGGATCATATTAAACTTGACCAATTCTACACTTCTGAAGATACTATTGACAAATTGGCAAGTTCTTCATGTATTGAACTACATATGAAATGTGACCTAGATTCTCACTATCTCTTTACTTCTGAAACTGATTGTACAATTCTATCGGAAGATTTGACTTAAGTTTCGAAGAATGTATGGTGATGAGCTAGAATTTCTTATATTGGAAGTAAAAGATATCACCCATAGTAGGTCACATCCCATTGTTGGAAAATGATTGTGGACTTGAGCTTCATTTTCTTGACTTGGACCAAATTCCTGAACTCACTTCGACTCCTACACCTTCACTTGACTTCGGTCACCTCCCTGAGTCAGTATTCGTTCCTATCCTTCCTGAGTCCAAGTCAACCGTTCTGTCATTTCATACACCATTCTGGGACAAGGTGGTTGACAAATTTGACTCTGAAATTTATTATGGAAAATGGAAATTAGATGGGGTCATGTACTTAATAAAAATCTTCCAAGGATTTATCTTTTTAGTGGGTCATATTCATGATATTTTTGGTGGGTTCTTCAAAACCCAAAATAAGAATGATTGGGCCATGTTTCGTGGACCAATCAGACCACCACCGGAACCACCACCTTAAGGTAATTTTTCCTTCCCTTTCATTTTTGTTTCATGCATACATATATCATGATGCATTGAGGACAATGCATGAAATAAGTGTGGGGGAGGGTTTACTAACATAGAGTTTTTAGATTTTCTTTCTTTTACACTTCTTTTAGAAATAATAAAAAAAAAAAACTTTTTGAAATAAGAGACAAAGTTTAGATCTATTTTAAGAAAATTAAGATGTATCTTAGAAATTAAGAAAGCCTTAATTATGACATCTTAAACCTAGTTGAAATAATAGATCTTGTTTGAAATTATAGGCTAAGTAAGAAAAATTGGTGAGATATTTTTATCTTGAATTTTTTGCTTAGATTGTATGTACTTCACACTTACACATTTTGGGATGGAGACAAAGACCTAAAATGCCATAAAATAAATAAAAAAATAAAAAGAATAAAACATCACTTATTAAGCTGGATAATTATGCCTCAAGAAGCATGGTTTATTCACGCCTAACGTGAAAAAACATCACTCATTAAGCTGGAGAATTATGCCTCAAGAAGCATAATTATTCACGCCTAACGGTGATCAAAAAGAATAATCCCCTTTAGTTTCGTGGCTTTTTTACTCGAGATCTTAAACCCGAGGGATGTTTTCTCATCTGGTGCCCTAAGACCGATTGGTTTGGGAGTCATCGGTTAAAGGCTCGCTACATGGGTGAACTAAAAAGCCTAAGAAAACTAAGGGAAGAAAAAGAAGAAAAAAAATAATAATAAATAAATAAATGGCTTTATGGTTAGAGTTGAAATCCCAGAAATTTTCACTGAGCACGGTGTGCATATTATCTAGGTTTTATGAAAGATAAGTATTCAATCCAATTTTGAATTCTTACCTTAATTGAAGACAAGATCTTGCATAGAGACTAAGTTAAGGAAGAATGATTATAGGTGGACTTATGACCTAAGATCACTTATATTTTTGCAAAATTAGTTTGAAAACATGTCTCTCTTTCAAATGCGTTTTCAAAACACTAACATTTGTCTTCTTTCTTTATGGATTTTGTGGGTGTAATCCGCTGAAAACCTCAGGAGACAACACTCCTCCTCTAGGGTAACCTAGAGGTTTAACGGCTTGTTGCACACGCTCAGTGCAATCGCGTCACCTGCAAAAGTGGTGTAATAAAATTGGTAGTTAGGATTTTCTTTTCTTTTTCTTTGTTTTGCTTGGGACGAGCAAAAGAATAAGTGTGGGGGTGTGATTGGTACACAATGTTGCATATTTTACCACATAATCCCCATGCATATTGCAAATAAATATATGATTTTTACTCATCTTCTCTATATATTTGCAGGTTCACACTCTAATGGAGAGATAGCCCAATAATCACTTTAATTAGCAATAATTAAAGGGATTAAATCCAAGATTAAGATAAAGCCCAATTTGAAATCAGAATCCAGAGAGATCCGCGTAACAACTGAAGATTCTAGAAGGCCACGTGGATAACAACCTTGTAACAAACTTGTAACAAAAATTTGGGATCCAACGGCCACAAAAGTGCCGCGGATCCACCGCAAAATCTGGGCCATTCAATCCCAGATTTTGGCCACCTGTTCGTCTTCTGGAGAGTTCTCTCTGTGCCTATAAATACTGCATTTGGACCTGCGAGCAAAAACTGAATGGAGAAGAGAGGAGAAATTGTTGTCCGTTGTAATTTTTATAGGTTTTTCTCTAGGTTTAGTTCTTTAGTCCCTCTTCTTCTTCCCTAGATACTTTGTAAAAGAGAGAGATTGTGAGAGAGAGAGCTTGTGTATCAAGGTGTGACAACTTGAAGCAACAAGGATTCATCCATTCTCCTTACCTCTACTTGAGCTTGGTTCTAGTTTACTTACTT